>PVIU01017325.1:0-42291 GCA_004026605.1 Ondatra zibethicus
GCCCTCTCTTAGGACTGGAGGGGAAAAGGGGAGGGGGAGTGGGGAAGCGGGAGGGAAATGGGAGGAGCGGAGGAGGTGGAAATTTTGAATGGTACTATTTATAATGCAATAATAAAAAATTAAATGTGAAAAAAAAAAGAAACTGCTTTGGCCTTTTGATAGGGCAGCACTTAGGTAGGTGGAGTAGACAGAACTGAATGCTGGGAAGAAGAAAAGCAGAGAGAAAGCCACCATGGACCTGCCAGGTCAGACATGCTGAATCTTTCCTGGTAAGCCATGACCTCGTGGTGACATACAGATAATTAGAAATGAGTTAAATCAAGATGTGAGAGTTAGCCAATAAGAGGCTAAAACTAATGGGCCAGACAGTGTTTAAATGAATACAGTTTCTGTGTGATTATTTTGGGTGTAAGCTAGTGGGGTGGCTGGGATGACAAGCAGCCCACTCATTCCTGTTACAGTGAGGTAACCCAGACCCAAAAAACTGAATATGGTATGTACTCACTCATAAGTGGATACTAGTCATAAACAAAGGGCAATGAGCCTATAGTTCAGGATCCTAGAGAAACTAAGTAATAAGGTGAACCCAAAGAAAAACACATATAGACCCACCTGGAAATTGGAATCAGACAAAAATTTAGGAGCAGGGGAGCAGGGAATAGACAGAGGGGAGAAGGGGGATTGAGGAGAACTTGAGGGAATGGGATAGTCGAGATGGAGGAAGGACAGATATGAGAGCAAGGGAAGAGATATCTTGATTGAGGGAGCCATTATGGAGTTAGCAAGAAACCTGGCTCTAGAACCCACAGGGATGACCCCAGCTAAGACCCTAAGCAATAGAGGAGAGGGTGTCTGAACTGACCTTACCCTATAGTCAGACTGATGATTATCTTAAATATCACCATAGAACCTTCATCCAACAACAGATGGGAACAGAGGCAATGACCCACATCAGAGCACTGGACTGAGCTCCCAAGATCCAGTTGAAGAGTGGAAGGATTGAGAGTATGAGCAAAGAATTCAAGACCATGAGGGTTCATCCACTGAGACAGTTTGCTTGAGCTAATGGGAGCTCACCAATCCAACTGGACTGGGAGCAAATGAGCATGGGAACAACCAAGCCCCTCTGATGGGGGTTGACAGCTGGGGAAGACTGAGGGGCCACTGATAGTGACACTGAGACATATCCCTTCTTGCATATACTGGAAGAACTCCTTTAAAGGAGCCATAGCACTTCTGTTCATTGCTAGCAAACAGCCCATCCAGAAAAAAAATGTGGCTAAACTTTGGTTTTATTTGTGTCTAGAATTCCTTCCCAAGCTCTCTCAGGTTTTATGTGGCTTTTGCTGGCACATGTTGGCACACAAATCTGTTGGCTGAGGCTGCTCATTCATTCCCAGCTGCCCAATCCCAAAATAATCACTCAGAAACTGTATTATTTGCAATACTGTTCAGCCAATAGCTTGAGCATATTTCTAGCTATCTCTCACATCTTAAATTAAACCATTTCTATTATTTTATATTTTATTACAAGGCTTGTGGATTACCAGCAAAGTTCCAGCTGACCGCTCTCAGTTTTCTTCTCTGATGGCTACATGGTATCTCCCTGACTCTGCCTACTCTCTGCCAGCATTCGGTTTAGTTTCCCACGTAGGTCTACTCTGCTCTGTCATAGGACCAAGAAACTTCTTTATTCATTAACCAATAAAAGCAACATATATAGAGAAGGACTTTCCATATCACATATGGGAAAGGAAATAGATGAAAGCCAGGATCCCACACAGGAAGACCTCTAAAAATCCCAGCAAGAAGGGATTCAATCTAACAAACATTATAACAAAGTAGCAACATACAAAACCTAGCTATCTCTCCAAGATACCAATAATGAACATATTAACAAATACATCAGTAACACAATAACATTCACAACATTTAAAAAAATTAAATTACCAAAGACAAACCTATCCAAGGAAATAAAAAAAAAACTACACAATAAAAATTGTAACACACTAAAGAAAGAAATTGAAGACACTAGGCATCAGAAGATGGAAAGACTTCCCATACATAAGGGTCAGCAAATTAATATTGTTAAAATGGTTGTATTATCAAATGAGTAATTCACTGCAAAGCTCACCACAGATTTTTTTTTGCAAGCCTTAAACCCATATGGAACCATCAAAGATTCAGAAAAACTGAAGCAATCCATAGCAAACAGAAAACACTAGATATCTCAATCCCAGTTCTTAAACTAACATATTCCCAATACAATGGCTTAAAACTGAATAAACAGACCATTGGATATAATAGAGGACCCATAAATACAACCAATACAACCACAGTCACTGAAAAAATAGGCCAAGAATTTGGTGGAGAATGGGAAGAAGCATACGGGAGAGTTTGAAAGGAAGAAGGAAAAAAGAAATATTGTAATTAAGTTATAATCTCAAAAATTTAAAGAGGGAACCAAAACATACATTAAATAAAATTCAACTTCTTTAAAAAATAGAAATATCAAAATAAATCAAAGTCATAAAAAATAGAGATAATTGCCTACCTGAGTTATGGCCACACTCATGATAGTCAAGTTACTGAATCAGCCTCAATATGCCTTAAGACATAAAGAAAATATGTTCAAGACTTACAATGAAGTTGTATTCAACCACAAAGAAGAGTGAAATCATCTTATTTGCCCAAAAAATGGACAGAAGAGAAGATTATCTTGTTAAGTCAAATAACTTAGAAAAACAACTGCTGCTCCTTTTCTCTTACATGAGGGATCTGTGAGAAACAAGAAAGTGGAGATGGCATCTGAAAGGAGACTATTTGAGAAGATGAAGAGAACTAAGGAAGGAATGATAAGAGAGGGTGTTTGAGTGAATTAATCAAAGTTCATGATACATGATGTGCATGTATTGCTGCGCCACAGTGGAGCTCATTGTTTTGCGCAATTACTGCATGTTAACAAAACAGCACCCAGTATAGCAACATAGTGCTTGGATTGCCAACCGCATAAAAATCTTACAAAAATATCAGCTGGGTGGGAGGTTTCTGGGGGTTCCACTGAGGCTGACAGGCTTGTCTTTCTGTAGATGTACTTCAGGTCCTTGTTAAAGTGTGACCTTCTCAACAAAACATTGTTGACCTTCTAGTTAAACTATACCCAAACTGATTCAAACTTATATACATAGACACATGCAAACATACACATACACACACAGACAACATGCACACACACACACATACACACACATACACAGAAGGTGCTGGGAGAAAGAAAGGGACAGGGAAGAGAGGCAGAGATAGAGACAGAGACAACACTCACAATTTGCGTTCTAAGTTTGGGGCTTTATGCATCATATAAAAAATACACTTAGTCACAAGCGACAGCTCATGCTGGAGAGAATGTAGAGCAAGGAGAACAATTCTTCATTTCTGGTTGGTGTGCAAACTTGTATAATCACTTTAGAAATCAGTGTGGTAATTTCTCAGAAAACTGAGAATTATCACAAGAGGCAGCTATACCTCTCTTGGGTTTATATCCAGAGGATGTTCAATCATGCCACAAGGACAGTTGATTTTCTATGTTCACAAAACCTTTATTTGTAATAGCCAAAACCTGGAAACAGCCTAGAAGTCCCTCAATCTAGGAATATGATAAAAAGAAATGTGGTTCATTTATCCGATTACTCAGCTGTTAAAAACAAGGACACTAGGAAATTTGAAGGTAAATAGATGGAACTAGAAAAAAAAAATCAGGTAACCCAAACCAAGAAAGACAACCATAGTATGTAATCACTCATAAATTGACATTAGTTATAATAAAGGATAACTGTACAACAATTCACAGGCCCAGAGAAACATGGTAACAAGGAGGGCTCATGGCAGGCCACCCAGATATCCCTGGGAAGGGGAAATAGAAGAGGTTTCATGAGTTGACTGAGGAAGTAGAGAAGGAAACATGAGTGATCAGGTTGGAAAAGGAGAAAAGAGAGAGTAGTGAAAGTGACTACTGGAAAGGGGGGTTGCATTTCGGGGTCAGGGTAATCTACAAAGAAGACCCCAGCTTAGATTCATAGCAATAGCAGATGGCAGAACTGGCCATTTCCTGTGACTAGAACGGTACCTAGCCCAACTGTCATCAGAGAGTCATCATCCAGAAACTGATGGAAACAGATGCAGATCCACAGCCAAGCATTAGGTGGAGTTTGGAAAATCCTGCAGAAGACTTGTAGAAGCCAGAGAGGTCAAGGATACCATAAGGAAACTCACAGAATCAACTCACTTGGGCTCATAAAGGTTCACATTGAACTGAATGAACTGACAACCTGGGAGACTTGGGCACTCTGCTTATATGTTACAGTTGTGTGGCTTGATCCTTTTTTGGGATTCCTAACAGCAGGAACAGGGTTGTCTCTGACTCTTTTAGTGGTATTTAGGATGCTACTCCTCAGACTGGGTCACCAGGCCCAACATTAATGCATAAGAGATGCTTAGTCTTACTGTAACTTGATATGCCATGTTTTGTTGATGTCCATGGAAGACCTGCCCTTTCCTGAATAGAAATGGTGCAGGAGTAGATTAGAAGGTAAGAACAGAAGGGATGGGGGAAATGGAATGAGAGGAGAAAAAGAAGGGGAAACTGAGAACAGGATGTAAAATAAATAAATAAATCAATAAATTTATTTTAAAAATATGTGTAGTCACAAGTATCTTTCCATTGCTATTAAATATTGTACATAGAAATATCATCCCCCAAAAATAAATAAATTAAAATTCAGGCAGTATTCCTTAAAACTATTCCAATAGAGGGTCTGGAGAGATGACTCTGTGGTTATAAACGCTTACTGCATAATCATTAGGACAGGGTTCAGATCCAGCACTCCCTTAACAAGCTGTGAAAGCTTATAAAATAAATAAACGTGTGAAGAAACAAATCTCTGATGATACACACAATGTTTATCTTAGGAATGAGTAAGTAATAGGCTAAAGAAGGGATTAGATACAAGAAGGGAGTCTCATTTTCTATGTTATATATTTTATAATGTTTAAATATTTTATGACAAGAGTATATTGCTTTTATAAATCAACAATGATAACAAAATATTCCTAGTAGAAAGATTATCATAGCCAAAAATCCTATTTGTTGCCTCTATTTAGTACTCTAAATTTTAATGGCATTGATTAATGTCATCTCTATATCTGATTTTCTTTAGAGTCAACCCTTGTACTTAAATATATTTATATTTATTATATATTATAAATACCAGTGTTTCACACAGTTCTCTACCCATTAATCTTTTTGTTGATTAAAAACACTAATTTTGTTTATTAAAAAGCAATAATTTAGTTTTCGGTCCTAAGAACTGAACTCCCCATGGTTTAATTAATACTATTACAGGATTAGAATACAATTTTACAGTGAACTCCGGGGATGCCATTCAGAATCATTTTTAATTCATTTGGACTTAAAAGTAAAATAAGACACTGATTTGAGATACAAAGAGCAAGCTAATCTTAAAGTCAGAGGTTAATCCAGGATTACGTACGTTAATGGTTTTGCGTGGAATTTCATCATTTGAAGGCAATGACTTAAATGCTATTTCCATGTTTGCTTAAATAGGCTCTCACTAGAGCAATTCACTGAAATTTAATTATAGCCCAGATAGGAATGCTCCTGCCAGGATGTTTGCAAAGCTGGTATCATAAATGCTCATTCTAACTGCAATGCCACTGAAGACCAGCACCCATAGAGAGAGTTGAGAAAGAAGAACTTCCATGAAAACAGACACGAAGTAATTGGATTTCTCAGATAAGAGCAGCTCTATGAAAATTTCTGGTTGAAATAACTCTCTAGCTCAATGTTCTCATTCAGTGGGTTGCAACCCCCTTGGGGGTCGAACACCCCTTTCAGAGGTGTTGTCTAAAACCATGGGAAAACACAAATATTTAGATTACAAATAATATAGTAGCAAATTACAATTATTAAATAGCAGCAAAAATAAATTTTTGGTTGGTGGTCACCACAACATTTGGAATTGTATTAAAGGATCATAGCATTAGGAAGTTTGAAAACCACTGGTCTAGCTAGAAAGAGTTCACCATTCACTTGTAATGATTTCATTCTAGAATTGCCAGTGTGTCTGGAGGTCCTGGATTCAGACGCTTGACATCATCAACACTTGGGGATGGGTGCAGGTGTTGTTCTTGTTGCTTGAATTACTGAGTGATTTTTCCAATTACATGTACCTTAAATTCTAGAACTCAACATTAATCACTTTAGTTCACATACACTAATAAATGAATACAGACTTTAGGTTGTTGTTTTCCAAATGTGTTCATTTCCACTTGTTGAAATTTTCTTTTCACTGTTACCCTTGAATTGAGGCACATATTTTTAGGATCTGAGGAAAGGTATATGATCTATATTATAATGCATTAATGATCATAAGTAAGTTCAAGACATTTTAATGTTGCCAATTTTAACAACATGCTTTCTTCTTCTACTCTGATATCATATAGAGAAAAACTGATTTTATTTCTATAAACAGTTTCTGTACTCATGTACCACAAAGTCAATTGATGAACTTTTCTCACTCCAATACCTGGTGCATTGGTATACATTAAACAAGTGGCAAAGGACATCCTAAGAGAAAGATCTTGCATGGAACATATTTCTTCCATCAGACCACTTAAACTTGCTAGCACAACTTCCTGAGGGAGTTGGCATTTCTTAGGTGGTATGAGGTATCACTGACTTCAATCAAACAAAACCTAAACCTATACCTGCATCAATTTCTTTCTTCCAAGAACTTCTGCTTAATTAGTGTTACCTCAAGATATTCTATGTTATTTGTGGCTGTTGTGAAGAATGTGTTTCCCTCATTTTTTCCTAGGTCGGTTTTACCTTTGTATATAGGAAAGTTACTGATTTTTTTGTTAATCATGTATTCAACTACTTCACTAAAGATGATTATCAGCTGTAGGAGTTCCCTGGTAGTAATTTTTGGGTTCCTTATGCATACGGCATACAATTATACCATCTGCAAATAGCCATTCTTTGAATTCTTCCTTTCCAATTTGTATCCTCTTGATCTCCTCTAACTGTCTTACTTTAGCAAGAACTTCAAGTACTATATTAAATATACATGGAGAAAGAGGACAGTCTTGTCTTGTTCCTAGTTTTAGTGGACTTTCTTTGAGTATCTGTCCATTTAATTTGATATTAATTGTATGTTTGCGTACATTGCCTTTACTATGTTTAGCTATGTCTCTTGTACCCCTAATCTCTAAAAGACTTTTATCAGGAAACAGTGTTGGATTTTGTCAAAGGTTTTTTTCAGCATCTAATAAGATGATCATATTTTTTCCTTTCAGTTTGTTTATATCGTGCTTTACATTGAAAGATTTTTTATTTGTTCACCATCCTGCATCTCTAGGATAAAGCCTACTTGATCATGGTGAATGATATGTCCAACTTGAGACCCATGTGACAAGAGTGAGCACAAGCCTAGCACTGCCTGGAGAGCCATGAGCCAGAGATTGAATATCCTAGAGACCTCACATAGAACCAAACATAACCAGTAATTAATAACAACAATAATAATAATTAATAATTCAATTAAATGATTCCAAATTATTCTCCGCTATACTTGTAGATGGGAGCCTAGCATAATCATTATCAGAGAGGTTTTATCCAGCAACTAATGGGAGCAGATACAGAGACCCACAAGCCAAACATTAGGTGGAGCTCCACGAACCTCCTGAAGAGGGTGAGGGAGGATTGTCGGAGTCCAAGGGGTCGAGGACACCATAAGAAAACCCACAGAATCAACTAACCTGAGCTCATAGGAGCTCACGGAGACTGGAGTGACAAATCAGTGAGCCTCTAAGGCTCTGACCTGAGGTCCTCTGCATATATGTTATGATTCTGTAGTCTGTTGTTCTTATGGGACTCCTTACTGTGAGAGCAGTGGCAGTCTCTGACTCCTTTGCCTGCTACTGGAACCCTCTCCCTCCTACTAGTTGAATCTTGATATGAGTGGATGTACCTCGTCTTATTGCAATTTGATATCCAATTTGATTGTTGCCCCTTGTATGTCTGCCCTTTTCTGAAGGGAAACAGAAGAGGAGTGGATCTGATAGAGAGGGGAGGTGGGAGAGAGTCTGGAAAGAGAGAGGGAAGGGGAAATTGTGGTGTGGTTATAATATTGGTGAAAAGAAGAAATAATAATAAAAAGACAAAAAATATTCTCCCTACAATAATCTCATTTGTGGGAAGGGGCTGATAGAGTATCGATTATTTAATCAATTTGCTTCAAAAAATTAATTTTTTATAATATGGGAAGTGAATGTCATGTGCTAAGGATATATAAAAGAAAGAAAGTCAGATAAAACGCACAAGCATGTGTTACTGGGACTGACCAAATGATTGAGCAGTTAAGAAACATGTACTGTCCTAGCATAGGAAATTGAGTCTCAGTTATCAGCACATAAGTGAGGTATCTCACAACTACCTGTAACTCCATCTCCAGAGACAAAATATCCTCTCCTATCCTTTAAGGACACCTGCATTCATGTGCATATATATTCACATGGATACACAGACATAAGTACAACTAAAAATAATATAAATCTTTCTCTGGGGTTTGAATTTTTACAGAAACATACACATCAAATAAACAACAAAAAAATCAAAGAGTTTCTCAGAATGAGTTTGATAATAGAGAAAATAACTTGAAAAAAGTGAGGAAAAAGTAGATAGCTAATGTAATTTTTATATATATTCTCAGTGCTGAAAAATCTTATTCAATATAATAAAAGCCCTAGGCCCTGGCTTACTTTTCATAATTATGAAATGAACTCATTTTTCATTGTTCTTTGAAGTTGGGTGCATCTTCAAAATTGTAGGTTTCAAATGATCAAAAAAGAATTTAGTGAGATTTAAGGCCATTCACAAAACAAATTTGCATCCCGTTCTTCTGTCTTCTGCTGCAGAGTCAAAGGGGAAGGGTAGAATCAGAGACATGTGCTGTCTTTCCTTTCATATTTCAAGAAAATGAAAAACCATTAGTAAAGGGAGGAGTTATGACTTTTAGGGCTTGAAGGTTCCTTGGAGTTTTTTGTTTATTTGTTTTTTAAAGAACTGTTTCTACCAATATCTCAGATACATTCATTGTACTACTAACAGGATTTGAATTAATTATAAAACCATCATTTGTCCTTAAACAACACTGAGTATTTGTGTTGAAAAAAACTGCCAATTAGCTTCCACATATTAACCCAGAGAAAGGATTATATTCTTTTATTTATTGTTTATCCAAGAACAATTTAAAAAACAAATTTTATCTGACATAATTTAAAGAATAGAAACTGTACTCTATTATAAATGTATTCAAAATCACAGCTTTGGGTCATGTCTGTGTTCTTTATATCACAGATCATTCATTCTATTTTGATGTAAAGGGGGATGTGGCAATATTTCTTCTTTATACATCTACATCTTTTATGTTTCCTCCAACTTAAAGTTCCAGTTCAGGCAACACACAAAGGAGTGTTTTATTATTTTCACTCCCACGTTATTATTTATTTAACATCTCTCTACCTAAAGGTCCTTCAAATGATTTATAAGCATTACTTGCCAAATACTCATAGTGTTCCTTTGAGATATGTAAACTTGAAGTTGTACTAATTAAAAATTATTATCAAACTCATTACACAGACACACCTGTATGATATAACCCTCTGTAGGCTCTGAAAGATGCCTGATGGAGAATGTGTGAAAGGAAAACAATGGCTGATCTATTTGACTGGCATAAGAACATTTAACTTGGGAACTAGAGTGTATTACAGAGGGACTCTACCACTGAGAAACATTCCTCTCTCTAAGGTCTTCTTTGTGGCATGATCTGCCTACCTCAGAAAACAAAATTGAAAGCATGACCATAAGTGCATGAAAAAATGATTTTACCAATAAAGTGATTTTTAAATCAAAATGTAAACGAGAGTGCCCAAAACTATGTTCATGAAAATTTTGATAATATCAATGGAAGTCTAAATTAAGGCTTGCTCTCTCCTAGGATGAAAGGAACTTTTCATCTTAATTATTGTCATGATGACTTCTCCATTCTAGTATCTAATTAGAATCACTGTGTCTTGTGAGGAGTTCAGAGATGTGTCTGTAATGTTTGCCTTTTTGAATTATCTTGTCATACTACCTGAGGGTGATACTTCCTGGTTTGGTGACAGCTTCTATGCTACATTCCTATTATACAGTCTTTCTCATCAACTATGAAATCTATCACTCTAAGTTCTGGACATTTTGTCTGTGGTGCTTCTATAAAGAATTATCTAGACCAACAGCTGGGGGTACCTTCATGGGACTGAACCAGACCCTCTGCATGTAGGCAACAGTTTTGTAGCCTGATCTGCGGGACCCCTGGCACTGGGACCAGGATCTATCCCCAGTGCATGAGATGGCTTTTAGAAGCCCATTCTGTAAGGTGGGATGCCTTGTTCAGCCTTAATACAGGGGAGAGGGGCTTTGTTGACTCCCCATAGGAAGCCTGTACTCTCATTAGCCACTTTAGGAAGATCCTATGTAATTAAGAAGGGAGTCTTGTCCTGTTGACTTCCCTGGCCTAGCATACTAAGCTATAGCAAACATGAGTCTTAATTAAATTGTAACTTACACATTTCTTCCTCTGTGCCATTTCCTTTTTTTTTAATTTTTCTTTTCCAAACTGAATTTGCAACATGGACATGTAAAAAGTCAAGCTATTATCTAACAAATGAGAGAAGGAATTTGCAAATACAAAGGGGGCTTTCTGTTAAGACGGAAAGGTCTATTTTTTTAAAATGCTTTTACTTGTTTCTTTTCTTTTTCATATCTTACTATAGCCACATCCCTTAATTCACAGAAATATACATAGTTTACCAGGTACAAGGCTTTTTAAAAATTGACAGTGGACTTCATAATGAAACCTCTGGTATAATTATTAAATTATGTAAGTGGTATTGAAGCATTAAGTTGTATACCATTTCAATCTGTCTTTCATATCTTATAGTAACTGATGTTTATCTTAAATGCTATATTTGACTCAGGTGGGAGACAAAGTGTAGAAAGTATGAGAGTGTCTCAGAGTGTTCACTAAGCCTCATTTGGCAGTGATAGTGATGTGCGACAGCAGTTAATGAAATATCACAACTTTTCAATTAAAACTTCATATACTGGAAGTTTACTTAAATTACAACAAATAGTTTTCACATCTAGAGTTCAGCCAGGCATCAGAGAACGAATCTTGTGCTGTTTGGAAGCATTCATGTGAGCGTTCCAGCATTCTCTCTCCTCACAAAAAACAACTTCCCCTCAGATAATAAATACTGAGAGAAACAAATGTTCTATAACTTATCTATTTTTATTTTAAATGATTTACCCATTACTGAAGAGCCAAAAAGAATTAAGTTTCATCAAAAGTTCTATTAATGTTTCCAAAACAGAATTAATAGCCTGTCATTTCACTTACGCGTTTCTTTCGGGCTGTGATTATAGAGCAGTGGCTCTCTGATTTGTTCCCTCCAGTGCGGGCAGCTGATTGTAGGCCATGGTTAGATGATATCTGTCTGTAAGGAAACTTGTCACCAGTGCATTGTAGAGCATTCCAGTCAGGAATGCTCTCTGATGATTCTGTCCAGGAATCTGAAGGGAGGTAAAATATCTTCAACTACACTTTCCCACAGTTTTCGTAAAGTCACAAATATAAAAGCGGCAAGCATACATCTTATAAAAGATTGATGAAATGCATCAGATGATCCTCTTAGATGAGACTGGTCAATGACAGATTGTCCTTAGGACATGCATAAGAGGAAAAGGTACAAGTCAGATGAAAGGAATGTTCACTGTTTTTTCGTGTTGCATCAATGCATGTGTGCATTTGACAAGCTAGTGACCCTAGGAATTATCAATTAGCAAATTTTGCCTTTGCTAATATCTATATTTCTTAGTCTCATAGTTGATTTATTTAACTCTCTTTGTATTAGGGGTTCATAATCAGTACTGTTATCCTTTAATGATGTATACTTTTATATGTGGCAAAATTCGTCAGTTTGTCTCACCATTTAGATTTTATAATGGTGTGGGAAGTCCTTCTGTATATGTGTTCTTTTACCGGTTAATAATTAAAGAAGCTTCTTTGGCCTGTGACAGGGCAGAAAAGAGCTAGGTGGAGAAAACTAAATTGAATGCTGGGAAAAAGACAGCAAAGTCAGTGAGACACTTTGTAGCCGCCGCAGGAGACAGACGTGCCAGAACCTTGCCGGTAAACCACGAGCCTTGTGGTAAAATATAAAATATTGGAAATGGGTTATGATCTAAGAGATAGCCAAAAATATACTTAAGCTATTGGCCAAACAGCATGGAACAAACCAGCCTCCAACAACATTATAATACTTGATAAAATTCATATACTAGAAGTTTACTTTAAATCTACTTAAATAGTGCTATTATTTTGTCAATTAAGAATTCAGAGAGCATATACAATTTAACCTGCAGTGTAAATACCTCCTGTGGCATATGCGTGTGTGTCTGCATGGTGTATGTATATGTGTAGGTATGTCTCTGTCCGTCTCTGTGTGTGTGTGTGTGTGTGTGTGTGTGTGTGTGTAGTCAAGATTGGGTATCTTCCTCAGTCCCCATCTTACTTCTGAGACAGGGTCTCTCCCTGAACTTGTTGATCATTGATTAGGCTAGGCAGGATGGCCACTACCTCCAGGAACCCTCCCATCTCTACATATCAGACACCATAAGGATTACTTATGTACACTGTCATGCTTGACTTTTCATGTAAGTGCTGGAAATCTGAGCACTCACTAGTATGATGGGAACTTAGCTGACTGAGCCTTTTCCCCACTTACTACATTGTCATTTATATCTGGGCCTGGGATGTCTCTTTTCTCTACCCTATGTCCACTACCAATGATGACTCTTCACAAATTGTACAAACTTCAAAAGCAAAAGCAATTGTTCATCTTGCAGCCTTTCACCTGGGTAGCTGTATATCAACAATTCTGCATAACACAGGAGTGCTAAATACATGCATTGTTATAAAAATGTTAAAAATAATTCTCTAGTGGTCAGTAAACCTACAGCCACATTAGAAAATGTTGTTACTGGCACAATACTGAAGATTGGGTATCTTCTAAAAGAATAAGGTTTATTTGATCATGGTTCTCAAGATAAGAAGCCTACTAGAGCTACTCTGGTAACACCAGTCTAGCTGACAGAGTCCAGGGGCAGCACATCTCATCATAAGAGGAGAGACAAGGAGTGCAATGTGTTTCTTGTCTCTTCCAGTAAAGTTAACTGGGCTATATTTGGGTGATCCTGTTCAATTCTAGTCCCCAGTTGAAGACCCCACCTTGTTATACAAAGTCAAATTGCATCTACTATTGTAATACCTCACCATGAATGAGATGTAAGCTCTGAGCTTAAGCGAGGGCAAACCATTTTCAAACTGTAACCTCAGCTGATTAGTAGAAAGTCAAGTCAGGAATGCTCACAATAGTGTTTCTCTTCCTTTACTACTTAAGTTGACATAGTCTTTTAACTCTGTTTTCTCTAGTTCTTTATCTGGTACTGCCCTGCTCTTCTCATCTCTCCCCACTGTCTTCTCATCACCTGCACACAGAAAAAATATTGCAGAGAGGGAGAGGAATGTTTTCCTCTAGGTCTCCAAGGTGTCTCCCGTGAACAAGCAGTAACCAATGTGAATAACCATTTGGACTGGTATCCTTTTTTTACCCGTGCATGTTGATTCCTACAAATGTATTTGTTCCTGACATACATAATAAATACATGAAGAAGAAACCCATCTTTGAGAAACGGAGATGCTGAAGTTTGGCCTTGCAAGCTAGCATCCTCAATGTCCCCCAGATCCTGTGAGGAATGTGAGGAGGGACAGCTCAGATGCTGACTCCAACGTAGAGGTTTTTGAGCCACAAACCTGTGAAGGGAAAGGAACTGGACACATGTTCTAAAAATAAACAGTTCATCCTTCTGAACTCTCAAAGGAGGAACCTGAGAGTTTGTTATCCCAGCAGTATTAGTTATAAAAGGCTGTAGCCTTTCACAAATGACCCATTGGAATATCAGGACCTTTAATATATGATAGTATTTTCACAAAACAGTAATGGGTTAGCTCTCTACATGAAGGACAAGAAGAATCTTGTTACATAAGCCTCAGTAAAGGAAATGAGCAAGATGGTTCTGTGTCTCCTAGGCAGGGTTCTTCATGGTTCTGTACCCAATTGACTCACTAGGTTGGCAGCAGAATCTCAAAGGGGCTCATGCAAGCAGCAATGGTTGAAAAGGATAGCTTCCACTCCTTGTCAGAATAAACAAACAGGGAAGACTACTGTGGGAACAACACTTGCACAAATCAGAAGAAATTAGATCAAGGTGGACTGATGCTCCCTGGAAGGTGGGTTCAGAGGCACACTCCTTCAAGAATCTGAGCGGGCAGTGCAGAAGATCCACAGTTACAATGGAAAACACCTATGATGTCATAGCCTGAAGGAGGCAGTAGCTTCTATAGTTCCCTCCTCATCTGAGATAAGGCAGAAGAGCAAAAGACTTTCCTTCAGACACAAATGCATAAAAATGTTCACTCCCAGGACTTGACCGAATAAGGCTCTGCCTGCAGCCATAGCACTCTGAGTATAGCTAATCGCCTCTCATTAGACTCTGATGTATCACTTTCAGTCATTCGGCCAACAAACACATGTACTCAGCCTTAACTGTAGCAGGCATTAGGCTAGGCTTTGGGATTATAAACAAGTTCATCTACAGAAGTCTGGATCTACATTTTCCCTGAAAAGGCAGGGATTTTTTATTCCCTAGTAGATAGTATAATACTTTTCTCAGAAGTTCTTTGTTTTAAGTGTGTGTGTGTGTGTGTGTGTGTGTGTGTGTGTGTGTGTGTGTGTGTGTGTTGTGTGACTGTAGGTACAGGCATACCTGTGGAGGTCAGAAGACATTTAGATGTCAGCTCTTACCTTCCACTTAGTTGATCCTTTTGTCTTGCTGCTGCCATGCTACATACACCAGTCTAGCTAGCCTGAAAGCTTGCAAGCTAGTCCATAGGATCCAAATGAAGCCTCTGTGACAACAATAATGATAACCATCAAAAAATTTTACAGAATCAGTTTTAGCAAGAAAAGAACTATCTCTCACATGAACTTTCTGCGAGAGAACTAATCTACTCTATTCTGTTTAAATCTATATCATAACAAAAGTTTTAGATGACAGAAAGACCTCTAGACTCTTACAGTCATCTCCATAACATGTCACACTCAGGAGACATTTTCATCACTGTTCATTGTGTTTATCACAAACACTTTGATATTGCAAACACGACCTTCTTTGAGAAGTCTCACATTCTAGCATCTAATTATCTTTCCGAAGCTCTAATCCTTTTGTTTGGGAAATCATAATTTATTCCTATGGAAATATGATTATGATTTCAGGTAAAGAAAAAAGGAAAAACTAAATGAAATTTTAAAAAGCATTATATTTCATGCAAATATCCCCAGCAATAAAGAAATAAGAACACAGAACAGTGATGATAAGCTGGCAATATTGACCCAATATACTATCCTAAAATTTTTCTAAGCATCATATGTTTGAAAGCACATGGCTTATTTGGGCTACTAAAACTGTTTTCTATGCCAACTTTTTTTCTCCTGATTTGTGGATATTTTCAATATTTTGAAGTGTTTGTATTCTCCATAATTTCTAAATGTCACTTTGCACACACACACACACATTATATATATGTGTGTAAAGTTATATTACTTTTATAACTGCAATTTCATTCTAACTAGTAAATTTACTGTCAGTCATGGTAGTCCATGCCAATAATCCCAACTATTTGGGAGATTAAAGCAAGAGAATCAAAGGAGCCCAAAAACTGAAGTCCAACCTCTGCAAGGGAACTCTTAAGAACCCATTATAAATGTAATTTATTTCAAAAGAAATATTGATATCAGCAGCTTTGAGGATAAATCCTACAGATTATTTAATATGTCTTTGACTTTCTACCATTACATATTTAAGGTTAGCAAAAAGTTTCCCTGTAGAATATAACATACTATACACATAATGATTTAGGAATTATATTATATCTGAGGCACTCAACTTATTTTTTTATTTTTAAAACAATCTTATTTTATATACCAATCTCAGTTCCCTCTCCCTCCCCTGCTCCTACTCTCCCCACCTTCTCCACACCCCACCTCCATCCACTCTTCAGAGAAGGTGAGGACTCCCATGGGAAGTCAAGAAAGTCTGTCACATCACTTGAGGCAGGACCAAGGTCCTCTCCCCTATATCTAGGCTGAGCAAGGTATCCCTCCATAGGGTATGGGGTCCAAAGAGCCAGTTCATGCACTAGAGACAAACACTACTAGTGACCCCACAAACTGCCCATGCCACACAACTGTCAACTTCATTCAGAGGACCTAGTTCGGTCTTATGTTGGTTCCCCAACTGTCAGTCTGGGGTCAGTCAGCTCCCACTGGCTCAAATCAGCTGTTTCTGTGGGTCTCCCCTTCATGGTCTTGGCCCGTTTGTCCATATCGCTTCTCTCTCTCTATGACTGGACTCCAGGAGTTCAGTTCAGTGTTTAACTGTCGGTCTCTGTATCTGCTTCCATCAGTTACTGAATGAAGACTCTATAATGACGATTAAGGTAGTCAGCAATCTGATTACAAGGGAAGGGAAGTTTAGGTACGCTCTCCACTCTTCCTTAGATTCATAGCTGGGGTCTTCTTTATGGTTTGCTGGGAATTTCCCTAGTGCCTGGTTTCTCACTAAGCATGCAATGGCTCATTTTTCTAGGTATCTCATTCCTTGTTCTGCCTCTCTGTCCTTTACTCAACTCGTTCTTCCTGATCCCTCATGTTCTCCTTGCTGCTCCCCTTTTCTGCTCCTTACTCCCTACCACCCTCCCCTCTTCACCCATGCTGTCAATTTGCTAAGGAGATCTTGTCTACTTCCCCTTCCCAGATGTATCCATGTATGTCTCTCTTAGGGATCTCCTTGTTTCCTGTCCTCTCTGGGGTTGTGGACTGTAAGCTGGTTATTTTTGTTTTATGTCTAATATCCACTTATGAGTGAGTACATACCGTGTTTGTCTTTCTGTGTCTGGGTTACCTCACTCAGGATTTTTTTTGTTTGTTTTTGTTTTTTCAATTTTTTGTGTTTTTTTGTTTGTTTTTCTGGTTCCATCCATTTACCTGCAAATTTCAAGATGTCATTGTTTTTAACCCCTGAGAAGTAGTCCACTGTGTAAATGTACCACATTTTCTTTATCCATTCTTGGCTTGAGTAACATCTAGGTTGTTTCCAGGTTCTGGGTATTACAAATAATGTTGCTATGAACATAGTTGAGCAAATGTCCTTGTGGTATGGGTCTGCATCCTTTGGGTATATGCCCAAGAGTGGTATTGCTGGGTCCTGTGGTAGATTGATTCTCAATTTATTGAGAAACTGCCATACTGTTTTCCAAAGTGGTACAAGTTTGCACTCCCCTCAGCTTCTTCTCTAGCATAAGCTGTCATTAGTGATTTTGATCATAGTGATTTTGACATGTGTAAGATGGTATCTCAGAGTCATTTAGATTTGCATTTCCCTGATGGCTAAGGATGTTGAGCAGTTCCATAAGAGCTTAGAGATTCCTCTGTTGAGAATTCTCTGTTTAGATCTGTACCCCATTTTTAAATCAGATTATTTGATATTTTGATATCTAGTTTTTTTTGTGTTATTTGTGTATTTTGGAGATAACCCTCTGTCCAAAGTGGAATTGGTGAAATTTTTATCCTATTCCTTTAGGCTGGCATTTTGTCTTGTTGATTGTGTCCTTTGCCTTACAGAAGTTTTTCAGTTTCAGGAGGTCCCATTTATTTAATTGTTGATCTCAGTGTCTGTACTACTAACGCTCAACTTTTTAAAAATATTTTTCCAAAAACTTCTTCCCAACAGTATCCTATCTAGTACCACTGCCATGAATGCTTTACGTTTCTGTTGAGCATACTTTCTTTTCTTAAAAACTATTTATTGAACCAACTTCTTGATGGTATTTGAGGTCCCTGTCTTATCTCTCTCTCCTTCTTGCAGCTCTGACCACCACTTCTAGATCTGTTTCTGGTGCATCTTTTTGTCTAGCTCCTTCATGAGACAATTCAACATTTCCTATGTCCCCTTCGTTCAGACCTCTACTTCCAGTCCATGTTTATCCTACAAGTGGTGCTTGAGGGAGACAAAGTGCCTAAATTCAAACTCTTCCTTGCTACTTTCATTTGACTATAATTTTTTTTCCTCTTGGATAACCATCTGTTAATCAAGTGACATCACCCAAAGAGAGATAAGGAAACACTTCCTGTAAGTTAGTCCCTTATGTTAGCATTTATTACTGCTGGCATCCTTCATGTCTGTTTTGTTTCCTCTACCACCCCTGAATGTATACAGATTTCCCCTGTATCTCATCCTCAGAATCTAGACTGTCAACACATCACAGTTCTTTAAATAGATTTTCTCATACAATATATCCTGAGTAGTCTCCCCTCCCTTTACTCCTCCCAGCTTCTCCCATCCCTTCCAGATTGACATCCTTTCTGTCTCTCATTTGAAAAGAACAGGCTTCTAAGAGATAACAACCAAATGTAACAAAATAGAATAGGATAGAATAGAATAAGATGAAGCAAAACCTTTCATATTGAAGTTGGACATGGAAAACAAACTGGAGGAAAAGAATCCCAAGAGCAGGCCAAAGAGTCAGAGACCCATTCGTTCTCATAGTCAGAAGTACCATAAAAATACTAAGCTAATAGCTACATTATATACACAGAGAACCTGATGCAGAACTGTGTGGGCCCTGTCCTTGCTGCTTCAGTCTCTGTGAACTCATAACTCACCTTGTGTAGTTGATTCCAAAGGTCCTCGATGTGACCATATTTTTTTCCCTTTTGGATAGCCCTTTGTAAATCAAATGGCATCACATGATGAAAGAAAAGAAAATGTTTCCTGCAAGTTAGTCCCTTTGCTTAGGACTTACTAGTTCTGGTAGCCTCAGTGCTTCTTCTGTCTCCTCTGAAACCCCTGAAGCTATTCAAATCTTCCCTGGCCTTGTCCTCTGAATCTAGACTGTCAATGTATCACAACATTCTTTTTAATTTAAAATGGTCCTTGCTCTCTCTTTCTTCATCAGCTTCATTTCTTCTCAATCCACTGTGCATCCCTGAGAGGAGCTCCTTCCTCAACACCAGTCATTGCTTCATACAAAAGGACATGAGGATCCCCACACAACACAACTGAGCACAGTAGTCCCTATTTCTTTCTTTTTAAAATTTGTTTAAATTGTATTTATTTATATTTTATGTATGAGTGCTTTGCATGTATACCTGCTGGCTAGAAGAGGGCACCAGATCTCGTTGTATATGGTTGTGAGTCACCACGTGGTTGCTAGGAATTGAACTCAGGACCTCTGGAAGAGCAGCCAGTGCTCTTAACCACCAAGCTGTCTCTCCAGCCCAGTAGTCCCTATTTCAAAGGCATTGACCATCCCATATGCTCTCTCACCTCAAATCTAATATCTCTTTTATCATTCTGCTTAGGCATCCTGACTTCTGACTAGATCCTCTTATATATTTTGTAATCCAGCAGTCCCTGTTTCCTAAACATGTTTCTCCTTTTCTCTCTCACTCTCTTCTTCCTTCTCACTCTCATGTTTATTCATCCAGCCTTTCCGTTCATAAATATTTAATTCTTCCCACCTCCCATTCTTAGGACAGCCCTTCAAAGCCCATATGTTTACTCTCCTTAAGTCCTTCTACACTCATCTATACATGTCTATTATTTTGTCACAGAGTACTTCTAATGTGTTTCTCATAATAACAAATCACCAAAGGTGCTAGAATGGTATCATGGCCCCTGTCTCATTTTGTTGCTGTGCCTTGGTGCATTCATCTTCTTTCCACCTGTGATTGTCAATTTTTCTCTGATAGAGGCTCATTTTTCACCAATCATTCAACTATGAACCGCATCTCAAGGCGGGAAACAGGGTAAGATAGTTGGATAAATTCTAAGTCCAGACCAACAACTCTTGGCCATAGGAACTCAAAAGAATCACTTAAACTTTCCTAAATCTACAATTCCTCATCACTAAATTTTGGGTATTAATATCAAAGTTCCTTAACACATTAGATGGTTATGAAAATTAAATAAGATAATTTATGTGGAAGAACATTATAAAGCATTGTACAAATGTACCGAATTATTACTAATTCATGATAACAAAATTCATGAGATACTTAGTTCTGAGCCAAAAAGTTAAATTAATAATTTATAAAGAGGAATAAATATTTCTGCTGACAGGAGAGACGTGTATATTCTTGAGGTAAAGCTTGGATTAAAGGACCTAAGGAGCTGAGTAAATAATAAAGTTTGGGAGGAATAAGTCCTAAGGGACTTCAATGGTATTGGTAATAGTTTGCAGGGATCTTTTGTCTTTGGCAGGAATAATAGATAGGCAATGGATACAGGAGGCTTGGGATCCCTAACCTCAACTTGATATGAAAATGTGTGTTTCTTTTGAGAGAGAAAAGGGTGAGCGTGATTGTGTTTTCTGAGTTCAGACATCCTCAGCGGGACAGAAGTCATATCTCATCACTAACAGTTCACCCACTGGATAAGCAGCTTCTGTTCTCCAGCCTCCCAGCATCATAGGGGCTCTAAGCATGAGCTGCTTTCTCCAGCACACTGTACTGCAAACCCACATGCAGACTGTGGGAGTCAAGCCTTCCCGGGACATCACATCTTGTCTCTGCTACTCATGAGTTCTAAAACCTTGAGCAAGCTACTTCACATACTTCAAAGCCTGCCTTTTCTGTATACAAATTGGGGATAATCATGTCTACTTTACCAGAAGGCTGCATTAAGAGACATGATGGCTGGAATCTTGCAAATGCTTGATAAAGTCCATCTGTTTCTTCTGCACCTATTTAATTCTGTTTGGTTTGTATTTTTTTCCTTTCAGTTTATTTTTAAACACATTTTTATATGTATACATAATCTGCCAGAGAGCAAACATCCTCTTGGTACAATCTCTGCCTTATTCTGCTTTGCTAGCTTCTCAGCACCCCCAAAGTGTTTTGTTCATTAATATTGTTCAATCCATATAATAATAAAAAAAACAAGAGTTTCTTGTAGAGATCTTGCTTTCACATCTAATATGTAAAATTGTTAGCCTTGTAAATCCTCATTCAACTCTAACTTTTCATCTGATAGCTTGTGTTTCACTTGGTCAACAATCTCTTAATCCGTAGTAATGATTGATTGTACAAAGGACATCTGAAGCCGTCATGAAATCTGAATAATGAAGTATAGTCATGCAGAAACTGTATTGCATATTCTTTTTTACCTTTCCTTTTGCCCTTAGCTCCTGCACTATCAATCATGGGCAGCAATTACCACAACAGAGCCAAGCATGTACAAAGCCAACTACAGGAGCATTGTAAATTTCATCACAGAACAAGTACTTGTGAGATAATAAAATATTAATTTCTACGTTACTAAGACTTTGGAAGAAACCAAAAGCACAAAGAATTAATAACTAGGTACTGTGTGAGACATGACAAAAAACAGAGCCAAGAGAATAAGACCCTTCATGCACTGCCCACAGAGACTGCAAATTTGAAAGAATGACAGATGCTTCCTAAGGTTCTATTTCCTTCAGAAATGTGAATGAGCCCATCATCCACTGACATCATAGGTAGTTATAACCAGTACCACTTTGCAGTACACAGCACTGTTGTGAAACTATTATTTTCCTTATTTTATATAAATACAACTGATGCAACATTATTCTCTGGAAACTTTACTCAAATAACATTAAATTAAATTGGAATTTGTAATCATCAAAAACCACTGTGAAATCTCTGGTTTTCCTAGAAAAGCAACTTACCCCATTTTGCCTCCTAATTTGTAGCTACAAATTTTCCTTTTATTGAAAATAGATTCTTTTCTTATACAAAACTAAAAACTGAAATTTTCCCTACCTCTATTCCTCCCAGTTCTGCTCCACCTCTCCTTCCCTGCAGATTTACACTCATTCTGTCTCTCATTAAAAACAAAAAACAAAAAAAAATAAAAAAGGCTTCTAAGAGATAACAACAAAACATGACAAAATAAAATATAGTAAGATAAAGCAAAAACAACCATATCAAAGTTGGACATGGCAGCTCAACAAGAAGATCCCTAAGAGCAGGAGTAAGAATTAAAGACCCACTCATTCTCACACTCAGAAGGCCCATAAAGATACTAAGCTAAGCTATCATATCTATACAGAGGACCTGAAGAAGACCCATGTAAGCCCTGTGGTTGCTGCTTCAGTCTTAATAAGTTCATGTGCACCTTGCTTAGTTGATTTAGAGGGCAGGCCTTGTTCTCCTCCTAGTGTCCTCCCTACCCTCTGACTCTTACACTCTTTCCACCTTTTCTTTACTGGGTTTTCTGAGCTCTGAGAGAAGGGATTTAATTCAGCGATCTTGCTTAGACTCTCTCTACAGTCTCTGAGTGTGGGTCTCTGTGTCTTTCCCAGCTGTTGCTGGAGGAAGCTTCTCTGATGGTGACTGAGAGCAATTCTTCGTCTAAGCGACAGCTTTAGGTGGTTGGGATTTCCATGGGATAGGATACCCTTGCCAAACAACTCATTTGACTATGCACAACCCAGTCCCAGTGCTGGAAGCCTCATTTGGTAACAAAAGAGGACCAGTGGAGACTCTGTACCCCCCCAGCATTAGGAGTCCTCATTAGGATCACCTTCATACATTTTAGGAATTTTTCACTGCACTAGGTTTCCATATCATTGTAAAAATGCCCCTCAATTTGCATCTGCCTCTCCCTGCATTTTTCCCTCTTATCCTATCTCCCTTCTAACCCCAGCTGATCCTCCTGCCACCAGTCCACATAAATCTATCCTATTTTCCCCTCCCAAAAATATGAATTATGGTTCCTAGGCCTCCCTTCTATACCTTACCTTTCTGAGTCTAGGTATTGTAGCTTTATTTTCATTTAAATAATGGCTAATATCCATTTGTAAGAAAATACATATCATAGTTATCTCTCTTGGTCTGGGTTACCTCACTCAGGATTTTTTTTTTCTAGTTCTATTCATTTAACTGCAAATTTAATGAGATGTGGGTTTTTTTTAATTGTTTTTATTGAACTATGTATTTTTCTCCGCTGCCCTCCCTTTCTCTCTTCTCCTCTTCTACCCTCTCCCATGGTCCTCATGCTCCCAGTTTCCTCAAGAAATCTTGTCTTTTTTCCACTTTCCATATAAGTTAGATTCATGTATGTCTTTCTTAGAGTTGTTATCTAGGTTCACTGGGATTATGAATTGTAGGCTGGTTTTTCTTTGCTTTATGTCTAAAAGCCACTTTTCTGAGAAATCGTCATACTGATTTCCAAAGCTGCTGTACAAGCTTGTACTCCCAGGAGCAATGAAGGAGTGTTCTCTTTACCCCACATCTTCTCCAGCATAAGTTGTCACCAGTGCTTTTGATCTTGGCCACTCTTACAGGTGTAAGATGGAATCTCAGAGTTGTTTTGATTTGCATTTCTCTGATGGCTAAGGATATTGAGCATTTCCTAAAGTGTCTTTCAGCCATTTTAGATTCCTCTATAGAGAATTCTCTGTTTAGGTTCTCTGTTTATATTTTTTGTTTCCTTGTCAAAAACCAGGTGTTCGTACATGTGTGGATTGATATCCAGTTTTCGATTTAGTTTCATTGGTCCTCATGTCTAGTTTTATGCCAATACGAGACTGTTTTCAGTACTATAGCTCTGTAGTAGAGTTTGAAGTCAGGGACTATGATGCCTCCAGAAATTTCATTATTGTAAAGGATTGTTTTGGCTATCTTGGGTTTTTTGTTTTTCCATAAGAAGTTGAGTATTGTTTTTTCGAGGTCTGTGAAGAATTTTGCTGAGATTTTGATGGGCATTGCATTGAATCTGCAGATTGATTTTGGTAAGACTGCCAATTTTATGATGTTAATTCTTCATACCCAAAAGCATGAGAGATTTTTCCATTTTCTGGTGTCTTCCTCAATTTCTTTCTTCAAAGATTTAAAGTTCTTGTCATACAGGTCTTCCACTTGTTTCGTTAGAGTTACTTCAAGACATTTTGTGTTATTTGTGGCTATTGTGAAGGGTGATGCTTCTCTGATTTCTTTCTCAGCTCGTTTATCATCTGTATAAAGGAGGGCTACTGATTTTTTTTTAGTTAATCTTGTATCCTGCTACATTATCGAAGATGTTTATGAGATGTAGAAGTTTCTTATTAGAATTTTTGACTTTTTAACAGCTAAGTAATTCTCTATTGTGTAAGTGTATGACATTTTTAAATTCATTATTATGTTTTGGAACATCTAGGTTAGTTTCAGTTTCTGGCTATTGTGAATAGAGCAGCAATGAACATGATTGAACAAGACTCATCAGTCTTTTCCTTTCCTCTGTGTGACATAAGGAAGCTAGGGAAGGATGTACTGGCTTAATTTCCTTCATGTGTGCCATTTAGACTTAGGAAAGGACATTTTCTTTAGTTTAGAGAACTCTGAATGTACTTAAGATAGATTCATCTCCATTGCTACATGAAACAGAGAGGTTTTGTTATCTGAACTTTTCTTTGAGAATCTGCTGGGAATACAAGGAGTTAAACACATGGAAAAAATAATATCTCCTGCATATGAAAAATTAGGTCCCAAGAGATTTTAGCTTTCAAATAAGTCCACATTTGGTGCAGGAGAATTGTCTGTATTCTGTCAATCATGTTTTAAATAAATGCTGATTGGCCAGGCAGGAAGTATAGGCTGGTGAACCAGACAGGAAGTAGAGGCAGGACGATGAGAACAGGAGTATTCTGGGAAGAAGGAAGCTCTTTCCTCACTCCTGCCTGGACCACCAAAGAAGCAGGATGTGACCTGCCCCTCTGAGAAAGGTACTGAGCCATGTGGCTAACATAGATAGGGATAATGGGTTAATATAAGCTACAAGAGCTAATGAGAGGCCTGAGCTAACGGACCAATCAGTTTACAACCTAATGTAGACTCTCTGAATGATTTTCTTTGGGACTAAATGACTGCGGGAACTGGGCAGGACAGAAACCCCAGAAAGCAGGCCCTTCATGTTACACATGTTCAGATTCCAGAAACTCCACAGAATAGACATGTTCCTATCCATTTCTGGCTCTAAGGATTCTGCTTTTCTTTAGGAAATCTCGAACCTGGTAATGGTTAATCCTCTCTTTCTAGACTCTACAACAATGGTTTCCCCTGTAACCTCACTTTTTAATGCATCTAACTCTAAAGTTGGCATATTTGGATATTTTATTGTTGAGGGCAGAGTCCTTCCAAGTTCTACACAATAGACCTTGAAATAAATACCAAATATTGAAATTTTGAAAAGATCTAAAATTATAAACCCAACACTGCTCATTCCACCAAGCAAATAGATAAAACATAAAGTACATGAGGAGGATGGGAAGCAGGGGGAGGAGGAAATGACAAGGGGAAGCATAGGGAAGAGTTGCCTGTCACTCTATTCCCCTTACCTTGTCTCATTTTCATTACAAACTTTACTTTCCCACCAATATGGGCTGTTTTGTTAGTTACCTATTTTCCAACTGAATATTTCTCTACCTGAAAATCATAGCTCCATTAACACAAAGCTCTTTCCTCAGGGATACTCCCCAAAGTCTATTCTGAGCCAAAGGATGAGTCAAATGTCTAGATCTAACATTTACACACAACGTGAACTTTGAAGAGTTACTTGAATTTGTTTTTGCTTTTAATTCACAAGGCTGTTAATAAAAAAATAATGTTTCTTCTCCCTAATCTATGAAGAGCAAATTAGAGAATATACATAAACCAAAAACAGTGTCAGGCTGGCCTGAGAAATGAAC
This sequence comes from Ondatra zibethicus, assembly GCA_004026605.1. NCBI lineage: Eukaryota > Metazoa > Chordata > Mammalia > Rodentia > Cricetidae > Ondatra > Ondatra zibethicus. The sequence continues at coordinate 26,013 of PVIU01017325.1, forward strand.
TAAAGGATCCCTCACAAGTGGTGATACCAAATGCACCACAGCACTTTTTGAGACGAACAAAAATAGAGTCTCCTGCTTCTAGCTCATATGCTCTCCATTTGTGTCACCAGCCAGGGCTCTATGGAGGCTCAGCATGGAAGGGCATTAGCAGCATTCCAGGGCATAAAGCTATGTGCTTTTATTTGTTTGATTTTTAAAACAGACTTGGCTCACACAGCGTCTGTAGAACAATCATTTAAAGACCTTTACCACTGTGATTCCTTGAGGCAAGCTGACTATAAACCTGTAAAAGAGAAAATGCAGGGGTGGGTCTCAACCTTCGCTTTAGTTATTAGAGTTTGGGTTCTATCATGATTGCAAGAACATAAAAATTCTATCTGGTTTGAACCTATTGATGGCACAGTTGGTAGGTAGACCAAAGGAGGAAGAAGCTTCACATAACCTATGGCCATGTATGTAATTTTAGAGTCTAGAGCTAGTTCACATAATGGGTTAAACACAGGTCCTACCCACCACCTTGGAAGGTGAATTTCCAGGATCCCTCTGCAAGACACTGACAAATGTACACTCTGCTTTATAAAGTGGATTTTTTATTTCATGAAATGACTTGAAAGAGAAAAGGATCATTAATATTTAAAATGTATTTTTAATTATAATTAAAAATCTTGACTATTGTGAAAAAATAAATTTTTATAGCTTTATTATGTTAACTTATCCTACCTCAGCAGTCTACAAGAGGCCCTTGGTTTTATCAGGTAAGGAGACTTTCTGAGAAATTTTATACAGAAGTTTGGGTAGTTTCCATTTGTCTCACTATCTGCATTCTAATTTGTTTTACACAAATCTCGCACAGGAATTTAGCAAATAGATATGCAGCATCTAATCTTTTTTCATACAATCTTCCACAGGTACATTTCCCCACTATTTGTGCTTTAAACCCAAATGCCTGAATTCTATGTCTCTCAACTAAGTCATTCTGAGACTGAGAGAGAAAACAAAGAAAAAAGAATCTTTCCAAGCAGCATGATCATGTGCTTAGTTTGGCCAAATCAAGGCTGAGAAGTCACTGAAGAATTTCAAAATACAGTGAATAGCAAATAAGGAGGTAGCCTTCCATGACCCTTATACACAAAAGTGTTGTTGGCTATAGATACATGCTAGTTACCTGCCTATGGTAGTTAGCAGTATATTAGTTAATCTCAGGTTGCTCAGAAGACAATGTGGAAAATACTGACTATAGAAGCAAACCAAGTAGAATTCCTAGAAATGGTGTTTGACTGAGAGAAAGAGAGAAGGAATGTGAGGAGACTAATCTGTTAAGGAATTACCAGGAAAGTAGGGTTTCTGAGGAGGACAGCATCCAATGTAACATTTTTAATTTGTTCTCTGATGTTACCTGGGAATAAAAAAAAAAAACAAAAAATAGATATATGCAGTATCTATTTTTTTCATACAATCTTCCACAGGTACATGTCCCCACAATTTGTGCTTTAAACCCAAATGCCTGAATTCTTTGTCTCTCTATACAACTAACTATGAACAGTTAGGGAACAACTAGAAATGATCCGTAAGTAATAAGTTTTAAGATCTACACAATAGATACGTGAGTTTGGGTAACTCAGGCACGAGGGTTGTGCATCATATACTCATTTTTTTTTAGTCTGCTAAAGAAGTTAAAGGTTGAAGCCACATAAAAATATCCTACATTTAAGAAAGAATGGGTTTTCATAGCCATACAAAATCAGAATTTTATTAACATTTCATTTCTATTTATAAAGTCATTATATGTGAAGGTCCTAAACTCATTTAGAAGTTAAAACTTAAATGTAGCAGGTTTTCATTCCAATTTTTTTTTCATGGGTAGGTATGGGTACGCAAAGAATCTCACAAAAGGACTTTGTATGGTGGAATGTAAATTTTGGTCTATACTGTTAATCATGGAGGACAGGAACAGAAAGAAAGAATATAAAAATGACACAGTGAGAACATTTGTAGTCACAGTAGACTAAGAAAAGGGGGTCATGATTCAAAACCAGGTGGCCATGCTCAGTGTTCATTCAATCATGATGGAAGGAAGGAACAATGGAAGGGAGGGAGGAAGGAAGGAAGCAAGGAAAGACAAAAGGAAGGAAGGAAGGAAGGAATGGGAAGAAGTTGGGAAGCAGTTAAGACTTTTCTTTTTGTTTATTTTTTCAGATTTTTATTTTTAGATTATAATTTAATGACCACATTTCTCCTTTCCCTTTCTCACTATATATTCTCCCATTATACCTCTCCCTAAATTCCTTCAAAATTGTTGTATGTTTTTCATCAATTGTTATTTATTCATCAATGTATTTATACATTCATATATATTCCCAAATATAACCTGCTGAGTCCATATAAAGTTACGTGTATGCATCTTTTGGGGGATGAATATTTGGCATTGTATAACAAGTTGGTATGCCGGTCCTGGAGAAAACCAACATTTCTGCTTTCCTCAGTTGCCTGCAGTTCTTGTGTAGGGTTGAGGGTTCATGAGCTTTTCCCCATGAAGCATGGTGTCATCCTTCTTCAGCTCACATTTGGACAATATTTTTGGTGGGACTGTTGGTATATCTCCCAATGTTAGTAGGAGATTCAATCTCACAGCAAACTATATTTGTATTTGCTATTTTATGTGTATGATGTGTTTATGTTCATGCACCATATGCATACCTGGTGCCCACAGAGCCCAGAAGAGGGTTCTGGAACCTCAGAATTTGAGTTATGGATAGTTGTAAGCTGCCATGCGGGTACTGGAAACCAAACACAGGGACCTCTACAAGAGCAGTGAGTGCTTGTAACTGTTCAATCATTCATTCAATTTCAAAAGACTTTCCTTTTACTGCAGAAAAAGAAATCAGAAGGCAATACAATGCTGAATTAGATCAGCAAATACTTTAACACAAAAAACATGCCATACTCCATGACATTAACTGATCTGAAATTATAGAAAAAAATGTGAACATATATCTTCTAGAGATAGTCTTATGCATACATAAAATTTCCAAACAATGTGGTTAGTGCCAAGGTTTCTTCTTTTGTTTCTGTTGGTTGAAAGCAGGAATACTAGGAGTTTAGCTTACTGGAAGATAGACAAGATATTGAAATAGCAGTGGAAAATTCTCTCCTGAAGTTATATACATACATACATAGGCTTAAATATAAGATATAATCTTACATATCATATTTAATATATAAGCTTATAAATAATATATAATATAAGCTATATATTAGCTTAGACTTTGGAATAGAGATAAAGTAATTATGTGTTATTTAGAAATGTAATCTTAGTTTTACAACAAAGTAAATGATCAGACATTGAAACACTGGAAAAAAATACAACCTATAGTTTTGATTTAATTGAAAATGTAGCAGACAACTTAACCAGGCTGTTTGTGGTAGCTGTGACCTAAAAATGAATGCAACCATCAATGCTGAAAATGGGAGAAATAGTCTTTCTCAGGGAAGAGTACAGCAATTGGTTATTCAATACCAAATAGTCATCCCTGTAATATTAAACACACTGATCAGGTTTTGCTTACATGTTTAGAAATATATATGTGTATACATAGCCTATTAATGATAAAAGATGCCATGACCTTGAAAGCAAGTAAAAAGGAGTGGAGGAGTATATGAGATGGTTTGAGGTGGGGGAAGAAAAAGGGGAAATGATATAATTATATTATAATCTCAAAAAACAAAAGAAATTACTTTTTTAAAGAAGTCATAGATATCTATACAAACCCATTTCAGGCAGGTGTTTGAAATATTTGTGATAATCCTATGTTTCTAAAATAGTAATAAAACATAAGTTATGAGAAAACGCCTGTGCCATTTGTGTTCTGAATATTTTTTATTTTCTCAAGTTTGCCTTAAGCTTCTTTGCGGAACACTTCAAAATTTTCCATATTTCTGCAATGTAAATCTCTTGTGAAGAAAACTTATTCATCCATTGGAAAAGTTTTGCTGAGCTTAAGTGGCATGGTTTGCAAGTTACTGAGATATTAGAAGCACTCAAAGTGGTACAGATTCACGCACCTCCTTGAGCTATTTATGAGACACTAATGAAGACAGTCTACAGAATGACAGAATGTTATACAAGAGACATTCTTCCTTTGAGTGTTAACGTGAGCTGTAGCAGAATTAAAAATATATAAAATCAGACCAAATGGTCAGATATCGGCTTTGTACATGCACTATCAAGTTTTGCTATGATTCAGGAGCAAATACAATATTTACAATGTCATTGTAGCAGTTATTTTGACTTAACTCACCCAGTGACCTCATAATACATACATTTAACAATGCCTGATTAGGACTTTTTAATACATGTGGACTCAGTAGATTAACATTAAAACAGATGATTTATCAAGCTAAGATGTTATTGAACCAATTGCATCATGGACCTAGAATATTCTCAACAAGGACTCAAGCTAAAACAACAAGAAGCCTAACAAACAAGGTTTCATTCTAGCATGAAAAGGCAGATATGTTTAAAACAGCTTTTCAAACTGTGATTCAGAACCCCTTTGGCAATCGATCAACCCTTTCACCAGAGTCACACATCAGATATCCTGCATGTCTGGCGTTTACATTATGATCCACAAGAGTAGCAAAATTACAGACATGAAGTGGAAACAAAATAATTTTATGGTTGTGGGTTGCGACATCGTGTGAGGAATGGTATTAAAGGGTCGCAGCGTTAGGAAGGTTGAGAACCAGTGTGATGGGATAATACACAGAAGATATGGGGAGTGTGATGCTTAGGTTTATATTTGTTGGATTGATTTTATCCAACAAATATAAAGAACATAGGGTCTAGAACATAGGGTCATTTGGGGAGAGGAAACCATAATTGAGAAAATAGCTGTATCGGATTAGCTTGTAGGTAAGCCTGTGGCGGTTTTTTTCTTGATTAATGACTGAGGAGGATGGGCCCAGGCCACTGTGGGCTGTGCCACTCCTGGTCAGGCGGTCCTTAGTTAAATAAGAAAACAGGCAGACTGGGCAAGCCATGAATAACAAGCCAGAAAGCATTTTTCCTTCGTGTTTTCTGTGTCATATCCAGCCTCTAGGTTCTTGCCTCCATCTCCTTCCTTGACTTCTCCTGATGATCAGATAAACCCTTTCATCCACAAGATGCTTTGAGTCATGTTGAATTGTCACAGCAAAAGAAAACAAACTAAAACAGGCATCATATCCTAAATGCAAATGGGATACATTTCTGAGCCCCCAAATGACTCACGAAGAGAGTGACTAGAACAGAAAATGGTTGAGTTGTGTTTTAAACACTGACTAGACATTTGCAAAAGAAAGAAAGAGAAAAAAGAGTGAGGGAGAGAGGGAGGAAGGGAGCGGGGGAGGGAGGGAGGGAAAAAGGAAGGGACAAAAAAGGAAGGAACAACGGAAGGAAGGAAGGAAGGAAGGAAGGAAGGAAGGAAGGAAGGAAGGAAGGAAGGAAGGAAGGAAGGAAAAGGTGAGCAGAGCATGCAAAGGTGAAAAAATAATGAGTTGAGGAGTAGAAATATGTGAAATATTTGTAAACCAAAAATCAACTGATGATGTTAAATATACTTAGATCAAGACTAGGAAAATCCAAGATTAAAAAATGTGAAGAAAAACAAGAAAAGATGAAGTTACTTATATGCCATACAAAAAGGTATCAGTTTCATGCAACATGTTTGTAAAAAATAAAATTAATATTGAACCCTTTTAAATGAACAATTCGTAGATAAAATAAATACTAGGCACAAGGACTGGAGCACTGCACATTCAATGACCCCGCCAGACAGCAATGAAGAGGAGAAGAGCCTGCGAATCAAGCAACACAAGGAAAGTAAACAATAAGCATGCTCATTCAGAAAACAAAACAAAAATCTCCACCACAAAACCTACAAGGCCACCTGCTGATGGGGACAAGTTTTGTGCCACAAGACTCTATCCTGGTCTTCCTGTTCATATCTTCCATTGCCTGAGTCACAACAATGGGCATCACCTTATCTGTTTGTCATTTACAAGTTGCTTGACAGCAGTCGTAGCTTGAGCCATTTCTCCAAATGTACCACTCTCCTAATGGACTCATTGCATGTCCATAACGCCCAAGTATCCGCCTATTGTCCTGAATCTTACCTTATATTTAGGCCAGCCTTTTCTACAAGACTTTCTCCATTTCTTGAAATCTGTAATATTCTCATTAAATCAGATGTTTTAAATAACAAATTCCATCCCTGTCACATAATGCCAATAAAAACAAATTTTAGAGATGTTTTTATTCTACTAGGTTTGTTCTTTCCTGAACACCTTCAAAGGGCACTGAACTCAAATGCCCCAGCTCAGGTTTCTCCCTTCTATTATTTAACATGACTAGAGCATTGACTCCAGTGAGCCCCTGCTGTGGGATACATTCAGTACTGGGAAAGTGAGGAAATTTAAACATGTGTAGGACAGTTTACACAGCTTACAACAACATCTAGAGCAGCACTCAGAAAAGGACAAATGCTGCATGGTAACTACAGTAAAAATAAATCCACCATGGAGCAAGGAGGAACTCCCCAAGCCTTGTACCTGGCTGAGAAGCTATTGGCAATTGATGTCTTCTATGGGAGGAGAGTCATTTCCTTTTAGACTCTAAATTTAGAGTATGGCCCCTGGTAGGTTGCTCATGCCCAAGTTAGTGGCCTCATGCCTCTTTCCCATATGGGCTGCACTAATTGGACTCAGTGGACAAAATAAAATCAACAAATGATTTTAAAAAGAGGACTTTAAGATGGAGAAGAGATGTGGTTGGGACTTCTAGGGGGAGCCAGAAATGGGGGAGGACAGATGCTATTTAGGTACATTGTATATCTGCAAAAAATTTTCAAATAATAAATTAAATTATTATATAAAACATTATTTAAAAGACCTAACTATGAGGTTCAATACATTCTGTTTTGGTTTTGTAGTTCTTAAAATGTGATAAGCCTTTCTATGTTTCTCTGGGAGATTATCTAAACTCCAAACACATTTACATTTGCATATCCAACATGAACTGGCATTCAAATAAATACTTGTCAAAAAAATGCTATGATTCATTTTCAGCTTCATAGAGGTTTTGGTGATATTCCTCTCCCACCACAGTCATAAATTCATCAACTCCCTGAATCTAGAGTAATTTGAGTGTGAAGACAGATACAAAAGCATAAATAATTCATTTCAGTGCAGATGCAGCTATAGCCATGCTACAGAAAAAAAAGCACGTGACCATGAGACTTTTATCAGGATCTTCTCCCAAGCTGCTGCAATGGTCCCGTGTAACGTTAAATACAGAAAACAACATATTTATTAATTTCAGTTGCAGTAGCCATGAGAGTCTGCCTTGGGATTGCAATGTCCACAGTACTTCTTCCTGTTTTCTGTGATATTTCTCAGGCCTTGGAACTCATTAGGAAAGCAAAGAGACTGCAGAATTCACTAAAATGAAATGCAAATGCCCAGGAGACCTTTTGCTGCAGATCTGCTGAGAGAATTGCCTATTAGGAAAGATGTGACTACGTGGTATTCCCCAAAGTCCTCTAGTGGACAATGAGTGATGGTGATAAGGAATGAGAGTTCAGAAACATCCACGGAGAATGCAAATTTTGAAAAGGGTCTGATTGACATTTTCCTAGGTTATACCCTCTGGCTCAGAAAAGGAAGGAGAATTCTAATAGTGAAAGAGCAGCACCAGCCCTTCCCGGGTCCTCCAGCTGAAAAATCCAAAGCAGCAGAAAATAATCTTAAACTTATTTCCCTGCCAGCATTAGAGTCAGCAGGGAGAGGCCCCAAGTCACAATGAAATGACCATGGAATTAACTTCAGAGGAGAAATTATATACAAGAACTCCAGAAAGACATCTTCCATGACAGTGAGATGAAACATACTTATTCAAAGACATGGAAAACTACAGAACTCAAATGCCAAGCAGTGGCTTCCATGTAAAGCAAGGCTTTCCACATTTCAATGGGAGGATAAAAGTCACTCCTGGTTTAGTATATCAGGAATAATTCTGGTCTTCTACACTTCAACAAGATGTCATATAATGGAGCAGAGTCTGTGGACTGGAGACAAGACAAATGAAGGAAAGAAAAACAGACAAAGCAAGGTTGGGCCTTCTTCCTTTCTCCATACTACACACAAAGAGCCAAACGATATTCAAATTTCATGATCTGTACCTGGAAACCTAATCCCAAAGAACCTCCATCTCTACACAATCGGATGCGAATTCTATGCAAAATTAGCTTTCTTGAGAAATAATAAACAATCAGTTATTGTACAATATACAATATATTAATCACTCAGAATTTCAGAGATACATTATTATTTGAATAAATGGAAGGAGTTATTTATATTAAAAGACAAGCCCCTGGAATCAGTGATGATTAGAACTAAAATTATAATGTTTTCCATTTCTGGAGATAGCAGTTCTGTGTTTGTAGAGTGTTTCTCCTTCTGTTTCTCTTAAGGCTAATCTCATCATTGAAATGACATTATTTCTTTAATGGGAGCAGCTGATGATTTTATGCCATAGCTACTTGTGAAGTTCAAACAAGATAATACCTGCAGAGGCACTTGAGTAACTATTAATTACTCTGAGAGCACATGATGTCATTGTAAGAGAAGTTTTCTGTCAGGACTGCCAGCTCCAAAATAAATGCACAGAGACTTAATATTAATAATAATTGCTCAGCTGATAGCTTAGGCTTGTTACTAACTAGCTCTTACAACTTAAATTAACCCTTATTTTTTTAATCTAAGTTCTACCACATGCCTCGTGACTTGTTACCTTGTTTTCTACAGGTCCTGCTTCCCTTCCGTCTGGCTAGAGACTCCTCGGACTCCGACTATCTTCTTCCCATGATCCTCCCAGTTGGGCTCTCCCACCCAATATCTTCTTGCCCAGCTATAGGCTAGACAGCTCTTTATTAACTAATGAAAGTAATATATATTTACAGTGTACAAAGATTGTTCCAAAGCAGTGTCAGATTCACTAAGTAGCTTGACAGTATCAGATTGAGTATGGATGTTAGGAAGGGTTCCTTGCAAACAACCTCTTCTGGTTTGTCTACAGTTTAATGTCTTGTACACTGCAAAGTTAAGGTAATGTTCTGTTTGATGGGTGCTGAGGGGATTCTCTTTTGTTTGTGTTTGGTTGTTATTAGTGTGGCGTTCTTGATCTTGAGGCTTCTCATCGTTTTATGGACTAAGAGTTCAAAAAAATTGAGTATTGAAAACAAAAATTAGTTTTTCTTTCTTTTTCTTATTGAGAACCTCTTTTAAAAAATAGAGAAAACTTTAAGTCAATGCAGGAAATAGAAAACAAAGACCAACAGGCAGGTCACTTGAACAAATTTATGTAATAAACAATGTAAAAGGAAGTTTCTGTCTAAAAGAGGAGGGGGTTGCCATTCCCTCTCATGGACCATGCCATAGAAATAGCACAGCCAGGACCTTGCCCTTGTTGACTAGGAAACCACAATGAAGTTCTGCCTGTAAATTAACCTTCAACACAAAATTCATCAGGGGTGTCAGGAGCTCTATAACTTGGATAATGTATTATTGACACACAAGGTAGTCAGTAGACTGAATCTTATTTAGAGAAAAAAGAAAGACTCAAAAAATGTAAAAATGGAAAAATTCTACACTACATGTAGAATGGAAAACTTTAGTTTGATAATACATATAAACTGCAAAGAGATAATATGTATTTAGAGTTCATAATACACCAAGTATTAATTCTCTGAATCTTTACAATAATTCATTAGAGTGTTATTAGCTTTATTTATAGATAATAAATAAGTCAGAATCATAGATGTGTTCAAAAGATTGATATATATATATATATGAATCTAATAACTCATAATAGGATTAAAGAGATATGTCAATGGATAAAACACTTGTAGAAACAAGGAGATTGGAATTCAAATACCAGCACCTCCTTAAAAGATGGGCATAGGCATGGTTACATGTTCTTTTAACCCCAAAAGTAGGAGACAAAGATGAATGGATCCCTGGAGCTTTCTAAGAAGCTGGCCTAGCCAAATTGGCAAGGTCCAGATTCAATGAGAGATCCTGGCTCTAAAATAAATTTGGAGAAAAGTCAAGGAGCAGTCCTAGTGTGGGAGGTCCTTCTGTCTATGTGTTGTTTTTATTGGTTAATGAATAAAAAACTGGCTTGGCCTATAGCATGTGAGGAAGAAGGCAGAGTTGGAGACACGCCATGGAGATGTGACCAGAGTCAGACATGCTGAAACTTTGCTGGTAAGCCACAACCTTGTGATGCACAGAATAATGAAGATGGGTTAAATTAAGATGTAAGAGTTAGCCAATGAGAAGCTAGAGCTAATGGGCCAAGCAGAGATTTAATTAATATAGATTCTGTGTGATTATTTCAGGTCTAAGCTAGCCAGATGGCCTCTGTACAACACAGTTCTTCGCTAGTCTCTGCGTGCATCACTATGGATGCATACATCTGACAGACAGGAATGCATACTACACACACACACACACACACGTGCGCGTGCACACACACTCAAGAGACTACAAATATCATAACAGAATGCCGGCGGACACATCCGGACCAGTAAGTTGGTCCCAGCCCGGCTTTCCAGGAGCACCAGGAGGGGTCTACAGGTGACCTCCAATCCCCGAGGCTTTCTGGCCACTTAGGGAGTCTCCCCCCTCTACTGGCTTTTCTGCTTATCCCACCCCATCTTGCCCCCGGGCACCCCTTTCCATTTGCGGGGTCCTAGCTTCCCTGAACTCAGTCTGCTTCCTGGCTGAGGCTTTGGGGGAAAGGTGAGCGCAGGGCTACAGGGGTCCCCTTGTCCAATGGAGTAGAGCAGAGCAGAGCTGGCAAATTTTACCAAGCTGGCTCTTTTGACTGTGAGGTCCTGGGTCAGAAAGGGGCCCTGATCCAGTGCCTGCAGATATATGATGACAAATCCTGGGTCACTGGGGTCCTGATCCAGGGCTGGCAGATACACCCAGACTGAGGGACCAAGCCACCAAGACTCTCCTGACCACATTCAAAGGAAGAGATGGGCAGGCGCCAATCCAAGAATTCCTTCAACAACCTGAAAAGCAACATGATAACACCAGAAATCAGTGAGTATGCAAAAGGAAAACCTGAGCAACCTAACACAGAAGAACTAGAAAAAATCGACTTTAAACGTAATATTACAAAAGTGATAGAGACTTTTAAGGAAGAGGTGAAAAACTCCTTTAAAGAAATGGATGAGAAAACTAACAAAAAGTTAGAAGAAATGAATAAATTCCTCAAAGATACCCCAGAAAAGCAAGAAAAAGCAATCAAACAAGTAATGGAAACAGTTCAAAACTTGAAAACTGAAATGGAGGCAATGAAGAAAACACAACCCGAGGGAAGGCTGGAGATGGAAAATCTGGGTAAAGGAACAGGAACCACATAGACAAGTATAACCAACAGAATACAAGAGACAGAAAAAAGAATCTCAGACGCTAAAGATACGATAGAGAAAATAAACTCATTGATCGAAGAAAACAACAAATCCAACAAATTCATAACACAAAACATCCAGGAAATCTGGGACAACATAAAAAGACCAAACCTAATAATAGAGGTAAAAGAAGAAGGAGAAGAATTCCACCTCAAAGGCGCAGAAAATATATTCAACAAAATTTTAGAAGAAAACTTTCCCAACCTAAAGAAGAATACTCCTATGAAGGTTCAAGAAGCATACAGAACACCAAATAGGCTGGATCAAAAAAAAATACCCTCACCATATAATAATCAAAACATAAAACATACAGTAAAGAAAGAATATTAAGAGATGTAAAGGAAAAAGGCCAAGTAACGTATAAAGGTAAACGTATCAGAATTACACCTGACTTCTTTATGGAAACCATGAAAGCCAGAAGGTATTGGGTAGATGTGCTGCAGAAACTAAGAGACCATGGATGCAAGCCTAGACTACTATACCCAGCAAAGCTTTATTTCACCATCAATGGAGAAAACAAGATATTTCAGGATAAAAACAAATTTAAGCAATATATAGCCACAAACCCAGCCTTATAGAACGTACTAGAAGGTAAACCACAACTAAAGGAAGCAAACAATACCCATAATGACACAGACATCTAACAACCCTCCACTGGCACAACTCAAAGAAGGAAGACACACAAACCCTACCACCAAAAATAAAATAACCAGAATTAACAACCACTAGTCTTTAATAACGCTTAATATCAATGGACTCAACTCACCTATAAAAAGGCACAGGTTAAGAGAATGGATACAAAAACAGGATCCAACATTCTGCTGTTTACAAGAAACACACCTCAACCACAATGACAGACATTATCTGAGAGTAAAGGGTTGGGAAAAGGTTTTTCAATCAAACGGCCCTAAGAAACAAGCAGGTATGGCTATACTAATATCTAACAAAATCAACTTCAAACTGAAATCAGTCAGAAGGGGTGGAGATGGACACTTCATATTCATCACAGGAAAAATTCATCAAGTTGAAGTCTCAATCCTAAATATCTATGCCGCTAATATAAAGGAGCCCACATATGTAAAAGAAACATTACTAGAACTCAAAGCACACATCAAACCCCACACGCTAATAGTAGTAGATTTCAACACTCCTCTCTCACCAATGGACAGGTCAACCAGACAGAAACTTAACAGAGAAATAAGAGAACTAACAGATGTAATGAATCAAATGGACTTAATAGACATCTATAGAACATTCCACCCAAACAGAAAATTCTTCTCAGCATTTCATGGAATCTTCATGAAAATTGATCACATTCTTGGTAACAAAGCAAACATCAACAGATACAAAAAAATTGGAGTAACTACCAGTGTCTTCTCAGATCATCATGGAGTAAAGTTAGAATTTAACAACAATTCCAACAACAGAAAGAGTACAAACTCATGGAAATTGAACAATCAACTACTGAACCACTCCTGGGTCAAGGAAGAAATAAAGAAATTAAAGTCTTCCTTGAATTCAACAAAATAAAGACACAACATACAATAACCTATGTGACACTAAGAAAGCAGTGCTAAGAGGAAAGTTCATAGCACTTAGTGCCCACATAAAGAAAACAGAGAAAGCACACATTAGTGACATAACAGCACACCTGAAAGGTCTAGAAAAAAAAGAAGCAGACTCACCCAGGAGGAGTAGAAGACTGGAAATAATCAAACTGAGGGCTAAAATCAACAAAATAGAGACACAGAAAACAATCCAAAGAATCAATGAAATGAAGAGCTGGTTCCTTCAGAAAATCAACAAGATCGACAAACCCTTATCCAAACTAATCAGAAAGGCAGAGAGAGAACACTCAAATTAACAGGAACAGAAATGAAAAGGGAGACATAACAACAGACACTGAGGAAATTCAGAGAATCATTAGGTCTTACTACAAAAGCCTGTATGCCACAAAATTGGAAAATGTACACCAAATGGACAGATTTTTAGATAAACACCATATAATGAAATTAAATCAAGACCAGGTGAACAATTTAAAAAGACCTATAAGTCGCAAGGAAATAGAAGCTGTCATCAAAAACCTCCCAACCAAAAAAGCCCACGACCAGATGGTTTTAATGCAAAATTCTACCATAACTTTCCAAGAAGAGCTAATACGTATACTCCTTAAAGTGTTTTACATAATAGAAACAGAAGGGTCAAAGGGCCAAACACTTTTTACGAAGCTACAATTACCCTGATACCAAAACCACACAAAGACACAACCAAGAAAGAGAGTTACAGACCAATCTCACTCATGAACATCGATGCAAAAATTCTCAATAAAATACTGGCAAACAGAATCCAAGAACACATCAAAATAATCATCCATTATGATCAAGTAGGCTTCATCCCAGAGATGCAGGGCTGGTTCAACATACAAAATCTATCAATGTAATCCATCATATAAATAAACTGAAAGAAAAAGACCATATGATCATTTCGTTAGATGCTGAAAAAGCATTTGACAATATTCAGCACCCCTTTATGATAAAGGTCTTGGGGAGATTAGGGATACAAGGATCTTATCTAAATATAATAAAAGCAATATATAGCAAGCCGACAGCTAACATCGAATTAAACGGAGAGAAACTCAAAGCAATTCTACTACAATCAGGAACAAGGCAAGGTTGTCCACTCTCTCCATATCTCTTTAATATAGTGCTTGAAGTCCTAGCAATAGCTATAAGACAAAATAAGGAGATCATGGGGATTCAAATTGGAAAGGAAGAAGGCAAACTTTCGTTATTTGCAGATGATATGATAGTGTACATAAGTGACCCCAAAATCTCTACCAAAGAACTTCTACAGCTGATAAATACCTCCAGTGAAGTGGTAGGATACATATCAACTCAAAAAATCAGTAGCCCTCCTATACACAAAGGATAAAGAAACAGAGAGGGAAATCAGAGAAACATTACCTTTCATGATACCACAAATAGCATAAAGTATCTTGGGGTAACACTAAGCAAGGAAATGAAAGATCTATTTGACAAGAACTTTAAGACCTTGAAGAAAGAAATCGAAGAGGATACCAGAAAATGGAAGGATCTCTGATGCTCCTGGATTGGTAGGATCAATATAGTAAAAATGGAAATTCTTCCAAAGGCAATCTATGGACTCAATGCAATCACCATCAAAATCCCAACAAAATTCTTCACAGACCGTGAGAGAACAATAACTAACTTAATATGGAAAAGAAAAAGCCCAGGATAGCCAAAACAATCCTATACAATAAATGACCTTCGGGAAGCATTACCATCCCTGACTTCAAACTCTATTACAGAGCTAGAGTAATGAAAACAGCTTGGTATTGGCATAAAAACAGAGATGTTGACCAATGGATATTAATCCACAAACCTATGAACACCTCAAATTTGACAAAGAGGCTAAAATTATACAATAGAAGAATGAAAGCATTTTTAAAAAATGGTGCTGGCATAACTGGATGTAAACATGTAGGAGAATGAAATTAGACCCTTATCTATCATCATGCACAAAACTCAAGTTCAAATGGATTAAAGACCTCAACATAAATCCGACCACACTGAACCTGATAGAAGAGAAAGTGGGAAGTAGCCTGCAATACATGGGCACAGGAGACCACTTCCTATGTAAAACCCCAATGGCACAGATAATAAGAGCAACAATGAACAAATGGAACCTCCTGAAACTGAGAAGCTTCTGTAAAGCAAAAGACACAGTCATTAAGACGAAAAGGCATCCTGTTGAATGGGAGAAGATCTTCACTCACCCCACATCGGACAAAAGTCTGATCTCCAAAATATACAAAGAACTCAAAACTAGACATTAAAATTCTAAATACCCCAATTAAAAAATGGGGTAATGATCTGAACAGAGAATTCTCAACAGAAGAAGTTCAAATGGCCAAAAGATACTTAAGGTCATTTTCAACTTCCTTAGCCATCAGGGAAATGCAAGTCAAAACAACTTTGAGATACCTTCTTACACCTGTCAGAATGGCAAAAATCAAAAACACCAATGATTGCCTATGCTGGAGAGGATGTGTAGTAAGGGGAACTCTCATCCATTGCTGGTGGGAATGCAAACTTGTGCAACCTCTTTGGAAATCAGTGTGGTGGTTTCTCAGGAAATTGGGAATCAACCTACCTCAGGATTCAGCAATACCACTCTTGGAAATATACCCAAGAGAAGTCCAATCATACTACAAAAGCATTTGTTCAACTATGTTCATAGCAGCATTATTTGTAATAGCCAGAACCTGGAAACAACCTAGTTGCCCCTCAATGGAAGAATGGATCAAGAAAGTGTGGAATATATACACATTAGAATACTACTCAGCAGTAAAAAATAATGACATCTTGAATTTTGCTTGCAAATGGATGGAAATAGAAAACGCTATCCTGAGTGAGGTAACCCAAACTCAAAAAGACGATTATGGTATGTACTCACTCATTAATGGACCCTAGCCATAAACAAAGGACACTAAGCTTATAGCTCACAAGCCCAGAGAAGCCAAATAGCAAGGTGAACCCAAAGAAAAACATATATAGATCCTCCTGGAAATTGGAAGCAAACAAGATTGCCAGGCAAAAGTTGGAAGCATTGGGGTGGGGATAAAAGTGGGGGAAGGGTTTGTGGGGGAATAGGAGGGGGAAGGAGACTGGAGAAGGGAAGGACTGGGGAGAGCTTGGGGGAGTGGGAGGGTGGAGATGGAGGAAAGGTGGATATTGGAG
>PVIU01017326.1:0-42295 GCA_004026605.1 Ondatra zibethicus
AAGATGTGACCTGCCCTGCTGAAAAAGGTACTGAGCCATGTGGCTAACACAGATAAGAATAATGTGCTATATAAGTTATAAGAATTAATAAGAAGCCTGAACTAATGGGCCAATCAGTTTATAACTTATGGAGACCTCTGTGTGAATTTCTTTGGGGCTTACCAGCTGTGGGAACTGGGCAGGACAGAAACCCCAACAAGCAGGCCCTCATGTTACACGTGTGAACTAGGCAACTGTGGGAAGTCAGTGCTTTGGACTGCAGTCACATATAAGGAAGTTTAGTTTGTCTTTTGCACTAATGGGAACAAAAGGCAACTTAATACTTAAACCAGAAGGAAAGCCCTGGGGAAGAACAGCCACTTCAACTCACTTTCAGGCTTGACAAAATGAGGCACGGCACCTTGAAACTCTGAGAATCTGAAAAATGGTCTAATATATATTATTGTGAGTACTTAATATGTTCTTTCAAGATTTCTGCCCTGAAGCTGAGGGACAATTAGTTTACAAATGATAAAACTGAAGAACAATGAGGCAGAGATTTGCTCTAGGTAACAAGCAACTGAGGAGTGAAAATTAAAAGACTCTCAAGAAACTCAATTTTTCCATCATCGTTTGTAATTTCTTTTCAGTCAATCTTCATTCATATCAGAGTTCAACTAACGATAATAATTCTTGGGTGGTTTAAAAATGATCAGTGTGTGCCTTCCTGAATATACTGCTGGATTTTCTTTCTGAATTTATTTTTAATTCATTGTTATGACATTTAAATGTCCACATTTAATTTAGAAAACTAAACCTTCATATATATTACTCTGCAATGAGCACATGCTAAAAATAGAAGATGTGCCCTAAAAGCAGAGACAAATAGCTAACATATCTCTTACAGATTGCAAATGTATTTCTCAGCACTAAAAATCTAATACAAGTTACCATGGTAATCTATTGGAAATCAACATACTTTTCCTGCTATGTGACCTGAGAGAGCAGTTAGCATTTTTTATGTGTCATGTCACATTTCTCAGTTTACTGACCTGGTTGTCAAAGTTCGACATCCAGAACTGCTTATTAAAAGTTATATCTTTTGTCTTGTATTATGACCCAGTTGTGCCATTCCTCAACCACATGCAGGAACTCACAGCCATACACATACACAGCCGTCATCCTTTCTTCAGCACTACTGCCCGGGACAGTAGTATACCTTTCACTGGATTTAGTGATTTAACCACTAAGTCTAATTCATGTATGCGCTTTACCTGAAACTGGTAAAAATGTATGTATTCTTACATTTTTTTTAAAAGTGGAATGGTTTTCATTCAACAGCATTAGATAAACTATCTTCTCTAAACAGCCTACAGTGAAGTAATATTTCCAGTGTGATATGAAGCTTCGTCAATAAAAAGGTAGATTTGATCTGCAAACAATGAGACTATGAGGGTGATTCGTAGGCATGAAGTGAGAGGATATTAGTGAGTATTGGTTGTGGGCATACGATCTTATCTCTTATTTCTGAGTGCATATGTTATGTGGTTGTGGCATGTATGAACTAGATGATTTTGGTGGGCTTCCTTCAAATAATTTATTTTCCCTTTTAAAAATAATTAGTTTTTATTTGTGTATGTATGTGTGTGTCTGTGCATATGAATGCAGGTGCCCATGGAAGCAAAAAGTAGGTGTTCCATACCCTGGGGAAGGAGGTACAGGCAGTTGTGAGCCACTTGGCATGAGTACTGTGAGCTGAACTCTGGTCCTTTTGAAGCATTGCAAGTAGTTTTAACTGCTAAGTGATCTATTTGGCCCCTTTCCAAGTGTTTGAAACTGATGTATTTATTTTCCAAAATGGGAAAGTTACTTTTTTATACTACAAAGGTCTGAGTATCAGTAAATTTCCTTTGCCTCATGTGAGATCTCTTTGAATTTTATAGCTTTTTTTGTGAGATGCTAGGTAGATGTACATGCAAATTAAACTTTTGAACATATAGAACACTTTATCCTGTTGCTTGGACTATTACACTTTTTTTCTTTTTTTCTGTATCAATGTACTGATGACCAACAATATGTGGTGGTTAATTCTGATACTATACTAAACCTTCTTTATTATACAGAGTTATGATTGGGCTGGATTCAACATTCAAATCAGGAAATTAGCAGAATTTACTGATCATCATATATCATGTCACTACTTAGTTTTTACTATTTGCACAGACTGAACACTATGGGTAACTTTTTTGCATAGGTTACATTGTGTTATCTATATCTATATATGTTGTTGAGAGATTTCTGAATATATTTCCCTGGTAATGTATTGAACACATAGGAACTGTTGCCAACAACAAAGGCCTTTTCACTTAAGAGGTTAATCATTTTTATACTAGAAGAGAGTGCTCTATCAGGCATCTCTTGAGTAACAAATGCACTCTAGAAGGCAAAATGTCATTGAATATCTGACGTACATAACCTCATTAAGAACAGGGTGTGAGGGCAAAGGCGTTGACTATACAAAAGGAATGAGGCAATTACTTGGATTTAGTCCCACTGCCTAGTTGTTCTCTGGCTTCATTCCTGTCTCTTGGACACAGTGAGCTTGAGAGAACTAGTTGTCCTTTAAATATTAGATGCTACAAAGTTTATTAGTAGGATCTATTGTGGACCTAGGGCCTTGGTATGCCAATTGTGATCCACAGTCTGGTAGCAGAAATATTAGTAATGAACTTCTTGAATTTCAAATCTTGAGTACCATCTTAGACGAATACATCTGAATTGCTTTTCTAATATGCTCCCTAGGTGATTTTCAAGAATTATAAAGCTTAAGAAGTTCAAGAATAGGGACATCTAGCTGGCTTTCCAAATGGGGAAATAAATAGTCTGCCTGTGTCAATTCCTGTATATAAACTGTTGTTCTGCTGACTTTCTGATTATCCCCGTTCCATTTGATATGATCTTGGAGGGTTTTCAAGTTGAAAATTTCAGTTTTCTTTTTTACTTTGAATTTCTCTGCTATGAACACTTTAAGATGCTAACGCCATTTCCTGAAGGGAGGTTTCTCTATCCACACTGTAAAACAGAGGTTCTTAATTTTTGTTCTCCAGGAATATTTAATAATGCTGGGAGCTATAGGTAGGAGCAAAAGATGATGCTAAATCTACAATGTACAAGACCATTCCCATTACAGTAGAAACTTATTCAGCCTAAAGTATCAATAGGGACAAAATTGAGAAGCTGCAATAGGTGAAATGCAGATTATCCAGAATATATTTAGTCAACTTTTTTTTGATAGGGACACATTCATTGCAGCTACTAAGTACGTTAGGGACTTTGAAACATATGACAGAGAAGTAAACCTACTTTATCAAGAATTTAACATTTTAGTAGAAAACAAATGAAATGATAAATATTGCTATATATAATGAACTATTTTAAAGTTTCCACTCATATTCATGATCGACAAGGATTGTGGAAAATAGAAGTTTATCAATATTTGTTTCCCATATTGGTTTTGCTTGGGCAAAATAAGCAGAAAAAAACCCTAGTGTTATTCTCACTTAAATTGTATATTCTGTGTAATCAGATAGTTATCTCAAAAGTTAATTTTCATGTCTGTAAGTTTGGTGGTTTTCTTGAAAAGTCCTTTATTAAGAGGAATGAAAGTAAAAGATTATTAGCATCAAACAATTGGGATAATTTGTAATAGTAATATTCACAATATTTTTCGTGTTTTTATTTGTTTTAACATTAGCAATTAAGAAAAATGTGGAATTAGAAATAGTTACTGAGTTTTCTCATATAGAAGAGAGTCAGACAAGCAAAAAAGTTATAAGATAGAAGAAAAATTTGACTATGAAATGTCAAATCTTATTAAAGGAAAGAAGCTGTTAAACCTGATAGGTGTGATTTGGAATTTCTCTATCAACATGACTTAAGCTCCTAAGTACATTGGTTTGTGTAAGGCAAGACTCATTAAAAGTGACCCTCTTATGACTATCAGTTCAATCTTCCAGGGATCTAGTGCCATATGGTACAGTAGGACATCATGATATCCCAGCAAGAGTTGACTGTTTAAAAAACTTTCTATTTTCAATGATCAGTGACATCAATTGGCTCTTCTTAAATCTAAAAGAGAGGTTTACAAGGATTCATTATCATATTGAATCTCTCAGACAATAAATGTACTAGACAAATAAAAACAAGGACACAGACACACATTACAAAGATGACTCATTACAAGAAGGAATAAACAGTTCACTGAGTCTAAATTCATCCAGCTTTAAAACAATGCATGCTAAATTATTTGCACATTTAATTGCATTATTAACGATATTTCCAGGACTAGAGAGTTTATTGAGCAAGTCTAATTCCTATTGATTACATTCTTTGGAGGGAGGCAGCATGTACAGAAGAAGTAAAATGAGTTTGAGGGGAAATAGAGAAAACCTAGATGTTTATCTTTGTTAAGTAGGCCTAAGTTTCTCAAATAGATGCTTTGCCAGTTCTATTACCTCTTGATGTATGACTTGCCATATTATTGTAATCAATATAGTAAACATAACCATTAAGACCAGGATTGTTAATGAAGACTCTTAACAATTCTAAAGTCAAACAAAAAAAGCATAGTTTTGTATTAAGAATGTTTGGTAGCAGTGTAATTTAAAATGGAGATCATGACATTCCAATTTATATTGCTACCTATTTCCTCTTCTTTATTTAGTTTTGCAAGCAAACACAATGTTAGGCACATAGAGATACGTAACAGTTATCATTAAATGCATGAATAAATGAATGAAAATTTTAGGACAGTATATTCAGACTAAAAAAAATTTATATTAAGGTAAAATTCTGAATAAGTGGGAGGTAATTGTTAGAGATAAAGATGATCATTTCAATGAAATATAAATTGAAAATGCATAGAATTTTTAATTGAACACACAATTACTGCATCCTTCTTTACCTGCAGTAGGACACAGATCAGGGAAGTTTTGTAGTAGCTTGTTAACATTTATTGGGCACTAAGTATGTGTCAGATGCTGTGATAAGCATTGGCACATATGAGTTCATGAAATTCTCATAGCTGCTATAAGTGAAAGGACATCCTAGCACTCCCATTTTAGAGAAGACCATTGGAGGCCCACAAAAATGGAGTGGGTTGCCTAAGACAGAACAATTTTGCAGAAGAGTTGAGTCTTGAACACAACCAGCCTTGTTCCCAATTCCAAACCTTTAACTATTAAAGTGCTTTGTTACAGAAAATAAAGATGTCCATATTTTGAGGACATCAAGTAGTAATCAAATTTGGGACCAGAAATTATAAGTCATGGACACAGAATCCACTTCTTTTTGGTGAATGGAGAAATGGATAAATCTGAGGCCAGAACACATTTCTGGTGTGGATGCATTTAGAGCAGTGTTTCTTAATCTGTGGGTCATGACCCTTTTGGGATCAAATGACCCTTTCACAAAGGTCACCTAGGAACATTGGAAAACACAGATATTTATATTATGATTAATAATAGTAGTAAAATTACAGTTATGAAGGAGCAACAAAAATAATTTTGTGGTTGGGAATTATGACAACATGAGCAAGTATATTAAATGGCCACAGTGTTATGAAGATTGAGAACCACTCATTTACAGTATTGTTGTTTTGGAGAAATGGAAAACATACAAAATGGAGAGAAAAGGAAAGGCCAGGGTTTGAAGGAAAATTTATGGCTTTGTGCATGCCAAGACAGACAATAACAACTAGAAACCCAAGCAAAAGAATCTGTGTAAATATTCAGAGACTCAGACAGAAAATTTAATCAACTATGCGCAAGAATAAGAAATAACCCTGCAACTGATATGTAAACCCTTTAATTTTGTTCTTCTTTATTTGAACTTTTTAAAAGTTGAGAATTCCATACATGAATATTGTATTTACATACTTTCCACTCTTATTTTACCCCTTCTAATTTCTTCCACATTCCTACCATTTCCTCTCAAATTTCTAATCTCATATTCTTTAATTATTATTTTCACAAATACACACACATATATGCACACACACACACACACACACACATGCTGCTAGATAGTGTTTCTAGAAAAGACAAGAAAGCTGAACCCAAGAAATCTCAAAATTATGGTTGCCTAAACAAGATCTGCATAATGAAAATTTCACATGGTCCCATATCAAGGGGAAGATCTTTGATGGCTCTTTTTAAACCCGTTTTTAAGTCTTGTGGTTTCTAGGCCAGACACTAGCAAGGCTAAAGGAAAACGGCCAATTTCCCGGAGAGAGGACTAAGACTTAGGACACTCATGAACAAATAGAACCTCACACCCCTTTTGTCTTTAACTCTTGCTCTCTCTTTGTATCTGACAGGATCTTAATTAGCCAGCAACTTTTTTTGGCAACAGGAGTCGAATAACTTTAGATATTCTTCTTTTTAAATTTATTTATGCTCTTCTTAGGTATGAGTGCTCTGTCTACATGTATGCTTACATGCCAGAAGGGATCTTATTATAGATGGTTGTGAGCCACCATGTGGTTGCTGGGAATTATACTCAGGACCTCTGAAAGAGCAGCCAGTATGCTTAACTGTTAAGCTATCGCTCCAGCCCCAACTTTAGATATTCTTAAGATAGAATTTTCTCTGGTCAAATTCCCTGGTAGATTTCAGCTGGGCTTTCCAAATAAAGATAGAAGGGTAATAATTCAGCATCCAACCTACCTCAAATGTAGACTCATTTGGCAGCCAGGAGTAATCTTTCCTAGAGTCCCTGCCACCCATTGGAGGACTCTGAAATCATGTTATATCAACATATTGAATGAAAAACAACAGTAGAAGTATGCTTACAGAACTTTGGATAAACTTGACCTGTCAGAAATTACAGTTCCTAGTGCTCAAGATCTAGATGAGTGGTTCCCTAGCCCTTGAGTCGTGACCCCTTGGGGAGTGTCAGGTGACACTTTCACAGAGGTGGCCTCAAGGACATCGGAAAGCACAGATATTTATATTATGATTCCAGACAGTAGCAAAATTACAGTTATGAAGTAGCAGTGAAAGTAGTTTTATGGTTGGAGGTCACCACAACATGAGAAACTGTATTAAACAGTTGCAGCATTAGGAAGGTTGAGAACCTCTCATCTAGATTAAACAAGTGTTTTAGTGTATTTTGCCAAGGACAAGTTTAAAAGGGAGATTTCAAAAACCCATTAAGTTAAAGAAATTTTAAGTTGGTGGCAAAAACAAAAGATTATAAGTGGCAGCTTCCAGTTGTTTTGCTGAGCATTGATCATTTGAGTAATATAGAAAATTATTTGATAATTGCATAATTGATAACCTAACAGAAGTCTGACATTCTCAAAGACGTTGTCATTGAAGATCTAACCTATGGGATCATAGTTGCTGTGTTCTCTCTTTCTGAACTTTGTAGGATTAGTGAAGTTACAATGATGTTACATGCTGACCAAAGTCCTTCCTTGTTCTCAAGATGATGAGTGTGCTCACTCCAGACACTGGGCCCTCTGAGGTAAGATTGCATCCATTATTGTCTTCCAAAGAAAGACTCCTTGGCTTCAACTCCCTTAAAAGAAGGTGCACATTCACTCTAAGAAGAGATTTTTGGACTACACAAACTTGGAGGACTCTTTGGGGACTAATGCTTTTATCTTAATAAGAACAAAATATTGCTTATAGAAATATAAATTTTGAAATGCATCATGGAAAACTTAAGCATTTGAGAGCAGCTAAAAGTGGCCATATTTGTCTTCCTCATATTCAGATAATCAGACATTAATGGTATTTCTTATGAAACAATTTTCTTGATTCTGAAAAACTGTATTTTTTCCTATGGTTGCAAGCTTTAGTAGCCCTATATGCTTAACCTTAGGCTAAACATGCTAGAAATATCCTAGAGTGTATCTGACCCTTATCTGACTTCATGCCTGCCTGCAAAACCTACTTTATTAGCTTCCCCTATGCATCAAATATGTTGGCATTATTCTTTTCTTATGATAATCTCTTAACTGTCATCCCTGACATGCTCCAAATGGAAATATATGCTGTCCAAATAAATAGACTTAAAATTTTTCTTAGGTTTATTTTATGTATATGATCATTTTGTGCACAGGTGCATATATGTACCACATGTGTGCCTGATACCCATGCAGGTCAAAAGAGGGTATCAGATCACCTAGAAATGGAGTTACAGATAGTTGTTAGCCACCATATGGGTGCTGGAAACTTAACTCAGGTTCTATGCAATAGTAACAAATGCTCTTAACTCCTGAGCCATCTCACTTGTCCCCAAATCAGTAGATTTTTAACATGTGCCCTAAGCTTTTCTTCACTATTTTAATTCTTAAGGATTACTTTCAACTCTTCATTTGGACTATATTCAAGAGAAGTGATGAGAGAAGGTAGAGGGAGAGGGGAGGAAGGGAGGGGAGTGAAGAGAGCTCAATAAAAACAATAAAAATGTGAGTGACAAGAATGATACATAGAAATGAGGAATGAGTAGAAGGTATCAGATAGGTTGAGTGTGGTGAAATCAAGGTTCAGTAGTATCATGGCAACTATTATCAAACATCTGTTTGCTAGGGAAATAGCACTGGAAAGCATAAACAGTAGTCAATGGATAGACAAGTAGAGAAAGGAAGATGATCTCTAACAGATCATTCCAAAGACAGAATGGTTTGCCTAGAGATTGAATGTGATCCAGTGTAAGCTGATAGGTTATTTTGAAGGTGCTCTGGCAGGATAAGTGTTAAGTCTACATCATTGAAGTTGCTCCCTACACCGAGGCTGACTTTGTACATGGGCACTCACATTCCCTCATTGTTTAACTTTAATTCTGTGTTAAGCTACAGTAAGCAACATTGCTAGCTGCTGCTTACTTTTCTTCTGTCCTCACTTTCCAGCATAATATGCTACTTCAATATTATAGTCATCTTGACAGTCAAGACATTTATTTGAATAGCTTTCAGGATCACTATTCAAAGAGAATCTGTTTCCCAATAAGGTAGGGAACAGTCTTCAGCATTCTGTCGCTTTGCAAACCTCAAAGACTCTAAGACTGAAGATATGCTTTGAAATTAAAATCATTGTAAATCTGCTGAGTAAGCAAGTACTAAACATACTTGGAATAAGTAGACTAGAATGTTATAACAGCATAATGCAGAAAAAACTTTTTCACCTCTAGTGTGCATAGGTCACATTATATAATCATGTCTGATTTTAAACAATTCACATGTGTACACATGTGGGCACACACACACACACACACACACACACACACACACACACACACACGTGCATAAGTTGATGAAACTGCCATGGAGACAAAGTTATTATTTCAGACACTGCCCTCAATGATGACCCATCTTACTTATAATAAGTTAATATTAATCATGGGAGGATATCATATATGAAAAACGATACAAAGTTAAAAATGTCAAGAAATATTGTATTGGAGAATCCATCAGGCACAGTTCTTGCAGTAATGAAACAACCTTCAAATCATGACACATTCTATTGCATTAAAAATAACGTTAAATGACCTAATACCTATTTCCTATAACAACTACCATTTAACTAAACATCTTCTGTTTATAGGTACTGTATTGAACCCTTCCCATTTGTTATCTTCTTTTATCTTTGCAAAACACTGAAGAGTTGATAATATTTTTACAAATCTACATATTGGAAACCTACACTTGAGAACATCTTGCTCAGGCTATATATTTGATAGTAAAGCAAGTTAAAGAAACCAAAATTGACTCGAGTCTTATTTAATCATCCATCTATGAAGCTCTCTTCTATTGCAATCATGGTTGTCCCTTTGTGGATTGTCATTGTCCACCAGTCTAAATTCTAAAGAAAGTTGTACCTAAATGTTGCAGATGTTAACTGCTAAATGATCTTTAGATTTACAAAACCCAGAACAGCTGGATGCCCTCAGACAAAATCAAGATGTGCTTCTTTATTCTACTTCTGTGCATTAGCAAACAAAAAGCACACTAATTGCTGTGAGAATTAACTCTCAGGCCAGTTATAGTAAGTTAAAAAAGAATACAGAACCTACCCCAGGAGGTCAACATCAATTACCAGCTTCGGGAGTGGGAGTCACACAATCAGGGATGGGAGTTGTTTTGGGTAATAAACCCCTCTTGTCCCCTGTTCTTCCCTTTCCTTTCCTTACAAGTTCATATCTTTATTTACCCAAGTTCTCTACAAATGTCATTCATCTAGGGACAAATAGCCATTTTCTCAGGTGTTAGCCATCAAATAAACCTGGCTTTCTTCTACCACATTTCACCTCGGAGTACTGACCTTTGAACAATTTGTTGATGGACATGAGTCCACTAACACTTTCATGTACAAATGCTAATGTAATTATTTTATTTGTACCGGGTTTATGTGAAAAATAAAAATAACAGTTTTATTTTACTGGAGTCCAGTGAAGTCCTTTCTATGGAAGATTCAGCTTATCTCTCAAGCACGGAAGGTCACTCACCTCGTTTATGAAGGAGAACACTGGCATGCCGTCGTCCATTTCCATTTTCAACATAACAGGAATAATTCCCCAGGTCACCTTCTTCCACAGAGTCAACAATTAATGAGATAGAAACTTCCTGTTCTCCAAGATGTTCCTTAAGAATTCTAAAACATAAAGGAAAACGCAACAAAAAACCCCACACAAACATACACATACACATACATGAAAAAGAAAGAAAGAAATGTAGATGAATCCGAATCTGATGAGAATATGCCTACAGAGTTGGTGCTGCAACTCTGGCTAGGAATTGATGCTAAGTTAATTAAATGATAGCATGCCCTTTTCCTCTTCCCTTCTAATGAAGAAGCTTGTCTTTGGAGATGCTAATGAACTTGCAGTTAATTGTGTCTCATAGGAGGACAGTCATACTGTCATGATAGAGAGGTGACGGAGACCTTGAGAAAAGTTTACAAATCGTTTTTCCTTTAAGAAGAAATATGATGTAAAAATGAGATAACAGGTTTCAAAATGTTAGGCTCGAGGCCTAATTATTTATCGGATTATTTTTAAAAAGAGTAAGAAAGAAAGAAAACATTTCCTAGTTATTTTGACGCAGTGGTTGACACCTCCAGCCTGACTTACTTTTCCTAATGATACAAACAAGTTGCATAGTTTTAAAGAAATATGAAACCATAAACCGAGAGATTAAAAGTTCTGATAAGTATTTAATTCTGACTTTTAAAATTAATGGTAAATGCTTACTAATCTGATTGGTATATATTTTAGCAATCTCTTAAACAAATGGAAATTAAACTAGGTATCCTTTTTCATGCCCCCAGTATTCCTAGTTCTAAACTCCTGCCTGGAGGAATGTGTATATATACATAATATACATAATATGTATATCTTATTAGATAAATAACCTTCCACAGCTTTTTGTCAAGGTCATACAGTCAAAGTTTAGGTTTACAATACTACTTTAATTTTAATAATTAAAAATTATTGGTAAACGATAAAAAGTGAAATTTAAATATGAGTAATTACAAAGAAAGATTTTTCATCCATATTGGAGAACTGACCATTTGGATCTTTCAGAACCCAATTGGAGCAATCCAGAGTGAGATATTGTGTATTTGTTGCCAGAGGTAAGATCCCAATAGAAATTGTCTTTTATGACAGTTTTATACATTTTTGCTTCTTACTGAAAAACACTTTCTCTTATTTCTTTGTTAAAGTTTTAAGAGGCTTGACATTGAAAAGAGAGAACCAGCACTTACATCCTCATATCCAGTCACAAAATATGGAATGTATAGAAAGCCTCTATATGGAAGAATATTTAGAAAATATTCATCATTTGTATTTGGATATAAACTAATTATCATTATGAAAATCCTTGATCATTTGCATTATTATGATTAGCACTAACTCTTGATGTTCAAATATAATTTGCTTCATTATTGAATACTTTGATACTTAAACATAAGTAAATAAATATGTAACTACATTGAAAAAAAGAAGTATAAACTTTATGCCCTCAAAATAGATACCTAAAAATCTAAGGATTTCTTCTATTATTATTCCCTCTTCATAAATATTTATACATTAAAGTTAGAGTAGAAAAGATAACAAAAATTTGTATATCCTCCATCACCTCATCAAACATTCTATATTCTACTTGGTAGCTTAAATATGTAAAAATATTCAAGGAAAATATAAAGTTTGCATTTGAGTCCATGTAGGGCGTAGCTAACGTTTCCTTTCCATATGTATTCTTAGAGACCATTGTCTCACCCTAGCCCAGGCTGGCACTGAATGATTCTGTTTCCCAGGTTGGCTTTCAATTCGCAGCAACTCTCTTGTTTGAGACTGTCAAGCACTGTGATTACAGACATTAGCCACCATGCCTGGTTCTTCTCAGCAACTTTTAAAATATTTTTTTAAAAATAAAAAGCACAGTGATTTTTATAAGGTTAGAATGGGCTTCTATATTTTCCATTATAATGGCTTTAGTGTGATACTAGTGAAAGGTCCCTTTGGAAATAATTCTTATGTGGAGAAAGTGGGGGCATGTTTGTGAATATGTTTGAAACATACTGTATGAAATCTCAATGAATTAATACAAATATTTAAAATGAAAAGAATTACTCTTAAAGTTATTGTACATGGCATTCACATTTTGGAATTCCATAGTCAGTCTCAACAATTCTTTGCTTTTTTCACAAAAGTATCAGTATTTCTGTTATGATAATATAAAGATAAAATGATTAATAGTCTTTTCTGTTTTAGCTGACCCTCTCCCCACTTAGCAGAGCAAATGTTAACTCAATTGCACATGTTTAAAAGGTGAAAAATAGTTTACCTAATGTCACTTTCCCAAACTCTATTTTCATCCAGATCTTCAATAAACTTCTCTCCTTTCATCCAGTAAATTAAAGGACTGACGTCTCCACTGTACCCAAAGAAAGCTCTGCAGGTGAGGTTGGCGGAGTCACCTGTGGAGAAAATTGATGGAGATACAACCTCAAACCATTTGTGCCCACTTCTTTAAAACAAATTGACTGGTTAGAACTGGACCATTCCATTGATTTGAAAGAGCTAAGAAAATAGTTGTTCAAGCATTTTCCATTTTTGTCAAGTTTATCAAGTACATCATTTTTGGCAGTATGTACTATTTTATGGAATGAGAGTTACTTATGAGGTTTAGAAGAGGATCAGTTATCTTATAGGATAGTCTTTCATTGAGGCTCCATGATATTTTCTTATGATTAGATTGCTAGATTGGGAATTTACGAATTATTGGGAAGAATCACAGAAGGAATATAACCCTCTCAAGGCGTTCCATCAAAGCATACATGGAAAAACAAAGCAGAATATTTGCCTGGGTAAAAAAGCAACTATAGGTCAAGAAAGTGCTGCTAAGAGACTTTGAATCCATAAGGAATACATTTTCTTAGCAAAGAAACAATATTAGGTAGAAAACTGCCATAAAATGAATAAATTCATGACAATAAATATTTGTAATTTTCATTAAAGTAAATCAAGAATATGTATGGTGGAAATGAAGTTTTGTTCTGCTTTTTCAGTATTTTTTCTTACTGCCCTTAGATCATTTTATATAATGGTAGATGTAGGTTAATTGGCTAGTTTAATAAGGTATATATAAATTCTTGACTAAAATGTACCTAGGAATCTAATGTCTCCAGAACACTCAGTTTATTCTTTGCAATTTACAACACTTGTATTTACTCAAGCTTTAGCCACCATTACACAACTGAAATATTCTAGATTTATCTAGTTCTATGAACATCCTGACTCCAAGTGGAACCAGAAAGTAAGAGTGGGATAAAGGTCCAGTAAGAGCCTACTCCAGTAACACGAATGTAAAAGAACACTTAGTCACGATGCCAAATGATGAACTGTGTGCCCCAGTGACGTATCTGCTAACATCTAGAGTAAGCTAACTCTCTCAATTAGATGCGGCAATAGATTATGATAGCAGTCTATATGGTTCTGTGATCACTGGGAGCCAGGAAAGTAGTTCCTAAGGACTGGAAGCCTTATAACTAAGCTATGAGTAGTAGTGGAAATTTCATAAATTCTTCTTTGGACTTTTACAGGATAAGCAAAGAGGAAAGTGCAATATACTCAGCTGTCCTCTTTTAAAGAGCTGGGCATTTTGTGCACTTGGTTCTACATTTTCAACAACAAAAATATTTTTATTGGCTAAAATAAGTATTATTATTTGCCAGTTTTACAAGAAAAAAATCCAAAAACATCTGTTCTAATATTTTAAGATGTGATTATTTTGTACTTGCTCATTTTTCAAAAATATTTTCTACTAGATTCCTAAGAATTCTGATTCCATATGTAAGAGTCATTCACCATTGGTGAGCTAGATCAGGCCAAGTTCATAAAATAGCCACAAGCTCTTTTAGTCTAAAATGAAGCTCCTGCCAAAC
Source organism: Ondatra zibethicus (assembly GCA_004026605.1). Lineage (NCBI taxonomy): Eukaryota > Metazoa > Chordata > Mammalia > Rodentia > Cricetidae > Ondatra > Ondatra zibethicus. Next base: position 14,433 of record PVIU01017326.1, read on the forward strand.
TAAGTGGCACACTCCTTCAGTATCAGGAATTGAGAAGTAGAGACAAGAGGACCACAGGTCTGAGGCCAACCTAGATAATATTGTGAATTCTTGGCCAGCTTTGGCTATTACAAAGGAAGACCCTGTCTTGAAAAGGTCTAAGGACTGACACTGTAGTTTAGGACAGCATGTTAGGTCCTGGGTTTGATACTCAGCAATGAAAACTGAAAAAACTTTATTACTCCTTTTTGTACACAAACATTTTTAAATGTTTTAATATTGAATTCACTTTTAGGGAACACTTACATTACAAAAAGATAACTGAGCATCAATAGTCTTGAATACTATCTAAGTATATATTTCTGTAGAATGTATAATCATATTAATTTTAAATGAAGTATTCTTTGTAGTTTTTTTGAGACAAGGCTTTCCTATGTAGGCTGGACTGGCTTTCCTTGTGGTGGAATTACAGGTGTGTGCATTTTAACACCTGGATGTGCATTTAAGGTTTTAGTTACTAATTTTATGCGGCTGGAATGCCTGTTACCATGTCAATGTAGCCACAATTCACCAGCAAATCTCAAACAGAATCAAGATACATAACTTAAAAGGCATATATCAATAATATACACAATCCACTATTTGAAAGATCAAGTTTAAGTTTTGAGGTGAGATTCAATGCCTGTAAGTAATAAATAAAACTCTCCAGAGATTGTCTAGCTTTACAGTACAATTTCGTTAAATAAACGTAGATTGCACCATGCGTAACTGAGTTTGACATTCCTTAGCAGAGCCAACTGAAACTCTCTGGGACCTGAAATAGTCTTTTCCATTACTCCCTTCACCCCCTAAACAAAGGAACTTTGTAGATCCCCAACTATCACTTCCTTTCTCTTCAAGTTTTGTGCTGCTCCACCTAGGAAATGGTTCCTTCACGCACGCAATACTTTCTCATTGTGGATTGCCTTGTCTTTGACCTTTAACTCCAGCTGCAAGACTGGTTTTATCCACATTGCTACAAGTGAGTAAATGAGGAAACTTTGGAGGAAATAAAATGACTTCATCATATGGGAAGATGAAGTATATGTGAAAGATGGGTGTAAAGAAACATGTAGGGAGGTACAGGGTATTGATAAGACCAGAACAGCATCAGCTCTGTTCCTCTGTGTAAGCCATTTTGAACAATTTAGACTTTCATTTAAGAAAAAAAAAAGGTAAGCTGAGGGAAGGATTGGAATAGCATCTGAAAAAAAGTCATATCTGTCATGCAAAATCTATCTCTCATTGCATCAAAAAGGACCAAGAAGGACTAAGATTACAGTACTCTGGCATTACTTACCAACCAGTCACTGAAAATACCAGATCGTTTATACATAATTGTTTCCAAGGGTAAATAGTACATAGAAGCAATGACTATAGAATGTTTGCTTATCACAAAAGTGTTGCCAGGGAACATCTCAAAGCAGAGCTTAATAGGAAGCCTGAGACGCTGGAAGGAAAGCTCAGTGATAAGAGTACTGACTGTTATTCCAGAGGACCAGGATTTGATTCCCAGCACCTATATTGTTGTTCACAACCATCTGTAACACCAGTTCTATGGCGCTCGACTCTGTCTTCTAGCCTTTGTGGGCGCTGCACACATGTGGCACACAGATATGCATGCACACAACACACACACATACGTGCGCGTGCACACACACACACACACACACACACACTTTGTCTCTCACAAACAAATCTCAAAATTTAAAAACAATAAGTTTGACAAAATAGATGATAGAAAATAGTTTTATTTGTATAATTTAAATGTGTCACAGTGATGTTTGTATAGAATGAGAAAATGAGAAAGTGAGTGAGGGGGGAGAAAAAGAAGGGAGCAGAAGAACAAGGAGTGAAGAACAGAGGAAAGGAAAGAGAAAAAGAGGAAGAAATTGATAAACTGATTTTGAAGTGCAACCAGCTGTTTCTTAATGTAGCCATAGGGAAAGTCAACTTGATCTGTACAGTGCTGTGCTGTAAAGAGAGTTTTCAGTGGTTTCTCTGAATTGTATCCACTTGTGTTGCTGAACAAAAGCCTCCAGTCCTCATCCCGTGCATAGCTCTGCTAGTAGGGAAGACCAATAAAGACCAGTGGACTCTCTTCAGAGAAGTCCTGTAAAGTCCCGCTCTCATGGGGAAATTCTACCCAAGGGCTAACATTCTTTAGAAAAACTCAGTGACTCTGGCACTTTTCACTTGGGAAATGGTGACTAAGCAAATGTATGACACAGCTGTGATTTATATTCCACTGTCTTGAATACATTAGAAATCCAATAAACAATGACAAATTAGAAATATGTTTAATAGCTTTTAAATTTCCACTTGATCTTAATTCCTTTTTCATTTTGGAGAAAGGGTTTTGCTGTGTACTTCAGGCTAGCCTAGCACTCAGTATGTAACACAAACTGTCTTGCAGCTCCTGTTTCTCCTTTCTCAGCTTCCCATATGTTGGGCCTTTAGGCATGCACCACCATACTCAAATTCGTGTTTTTCTTTGGTAAGTAACGTTTTATTACATCATTATTTTAAGGCTACCTGTCCATATATCTCAAAAGGCCAAATCAGTCTTATATAGTAGGCTTCACATAGCAAATGTAGAGCCTCCTAATTCAGATGTTTGCTTCAATAACATGTTGAGGTGAGTCCTCATCAGTTGACAAGAGCTTATTACCACATGGTCATAAATTCTATAAGCAGGTTGATAATCACAGTAATTAAAAGTCAGATTTTAGAAACACAATTAGTTGACTAAATCAGAAGTAATGGATGCTGAATATTTGGATTTATTTTGCTACATTGTACTATAATTAATGCTCTTGATATTATTCATAACTATAGTATCTATAGGGTGGCTCAGTGGATTTAGAAAGAAAGCATATGAAACTTGGAAAATGGATTTAAAATGCAGTGAAATTGGAAGGGAGGGATTGGGGGTACATTTGGTCAAAAGACTTTTTCTGTATTATGAAATTCTCAAACAATAAGAAAAAAACTAAGATAAACTGCATTTGAGAGGTAGTGGAAAGAAGATTAGAATTTCAATGTCATCTTCGTCTACATAGTAAGTTAGATGATAGCCTGCTCTTTGAAATCCTGTCTTGGACAAAACAAAGAAGCAAACAAACAACAAAACCCTAAAACCAAGAATAATGTGATTGAATATTTTATCTAAAAAACCCATATTTTTATTTTCTAAAGTATGAGTTCTTTCAGATATCCAAATGAAACACATACATAGAAACCATCTTCTATTAAGTTTTAGAAGTTCACTTTCTAAGAGAAAATTATTTGTATTACTATTCCATAATGAGACACTGTGTAGGGTTTGAGTCATTCTAAACAACAATAAAAACAAAAATTAAGTACAAGAGATGGATCAATATCTTGTACAATAAACTGAGTCCATGTAATAATTACCAGACAACAAAATATCTACCATCTCAACACATCTGTATAGACTTTAGATGGAGAAAAAGTATAATTAAGAAATGTAAGTGAGCCAGGTGGTGGTGGTGCACACCTTTAATCCCAGTACTTAGGAGGCAGAGGCAGGTGGATCTCTGTGAGTTTGAGGCTAGTCTGTTCTACAGAGCAAGTTCCAGGACAGTTAGGGCTGTTACACAGAGAAACCCTGTCTTGAAAAACCAAAATAGATAGATAGGTAGGTAGATAGATAGATAGATAGATAGATAGATAGATAGATAGATAGATAGATAGATAAAACAAAAAAGAAATGTAAGGGGGTTGGGCGTGGTGGCACATGCCTTTAATCCAAGCACTCCAGAGGCAGAAGCAAGCAGATCTCTATGAATCTAGCATGAAATTTTGCAAGGATATACCTCAGTATATTATGAGCCTGTAGAAATAAACAATGATTAAAGGCAATTTAGTACAAAAAAAGGATTTTTCTTTTCCCCTAAAGAAGTAAGTTTGGAAAAACTTAAATTTATTTTATATATAAATATATTTATTAGATATATTCATTAGATGTATTTATATATGTTCATTATATAAATTCATTTTACAAATATATGTAAATGTTTAGCCTTTATGTACATATGTACACTACACATGTACCTATTGATCACAGAGACTAAAAATGGTTGTCAGATCCCCTGGATGTGGAGTTATAGATGATTATGAGCCACCGAAAGTGCACTGGGAACTGAACGCAGGTCCTCTGAATAACCAGCAAGTGCTCTAAAACACTATCTCCCCACCCTCATTAGTTTTGAAAATTGAAGCTGTATTTCATGATTTAGACAATGCTTGGAAGTTGTATTAGATTTACCTTTATACAATAAGTTATCAATTTAATAATAATCTGGAAACTTGGTTTCAAATAATATAATCAAAAATTGTCATCTGGAAATTACATTTAGTTTCAAATTATACAATCAAATAAATGTGAAATTAATGAGTTAAGTATTATTATATAACAACTATACTACGTAGAAGGAAATACATTATTTCGTTTTTCATTTTCTTTTTTTAATTGATTTTATTGAGCTATATGTTTTTCTCTGCTCCCCTCCCTTCCTCTTCCCTTCCTTTCAACCCTCTTCCATGGTCCCCATTCTCTCAATTTACTCAGGAGATCTTGTCTTTTTCTACTTCCCATGTAGATAAGATCCATGTATGTCTCTCTTAGGGTCCTCCTTGTTGTCTAGGTTCTCTGGGCTTATGATTTGTAGGCTGCTTTTCTTTGCTTTATGTTTAAAGATCACTTATGAGTGAGTACATATGATAATTGTCTTTTGGGGTCTGGGTTACCTCACTCAAAATGATGTGTTCTAGCTCCATGCATTTGCTACAAATTTCAAGATGTACTGCTGTGTAGTACTCCATTGTGTAAATGTACCACATTTTTCTCATCCATTCTTTAGTCGAGGGGAATTTAGGTTGTTTCCAGGTTCTGGCTACTTAAAGCATTGTGGAAAAATTATTTCTTATAACTGGAGGATACAAAGCACAGCAATATCAAGCTTGACAGATTGAAAAGCATATCTATACAATTTTCACTGGAATCTGAAACCACAAAGATAACCACAACGACCAGAATGATTGTAAAGTTTTCTTTACACTGTTATCTAACATATATCTGGGTATACTTTTAGTTAAAAGGAAAACAATGAAAAGACAGTTTAGTTAGTGCCTCTAATGACTATTCCTTGCCTGGTGCATAGGCAATGGTAGAATGTTTCCCATGTATGTCTGTAGCCTTGGGTTCTATTTTCAGTACTAAAGAAAGAGGTTCATATGCAAATTTGGGGAAGAAGCTTCAGGGAATGTTATTATTTTCATAACACCAAATAATACCACTTCTTTTGAGAGAAATATGGGCTTAAAGTCTTTTATTTATTTATTTTTACTTTTCTTAAGACGGTTTACTTGAAATTTGGTAAAATATGTTGTTACCTATGATGGTTTAATGAGAATGACCCTCATAGGCTATTGGTTCCTAGTTGATGGAGTTGTTTTGGAGGAAGACTAGGAGGTATAGCCTTATTGGAGGAGCTGTGTCACTGGAGATGAGCTTAGAGATTTCAAAAAGTCCATGCCAGGCCCAGTCTCTCCCGATCTCTGCCTCTATCTCTGTCCTCTTTTTTGCTCTGCTTCCTGTTTATGGATCAGATCTAAACACTCACCTACCGCTCAAGTACCATCCCTGCCTGCTGCCACACTTTTTGCCATAATGGTCGTGGACTCATCCTCTGAACCTGGAAGCAATCTGCCAATTAAATGCTTTCTTTTATCAGTTGCCTTGTACATGATGTTTCTTCCCAGCCATAGAAACTAAGACCCTATCTGACAGAATTTTTATTTGACAAGGTGAGAATTCTAGAGAATTTGGGTCATTTTACTCAAGTGGTTAAAAACATATCTGTTAACAGTAGAATGACTTAACTTTGTCTTAAAGCTTGTATAAATTAGGAAAGGGACTCAGAGACACCCCTATTATCCCTCATCTCCTGAAGCAATGGAAAGGGAGAAAGAAAGGATGAAAAATATTTAAGACCATAAGCAGGAACTAAGGATAGGGCAGCTGCCAAGAAGAAGAATGACAGTGGCATATAGAGTCATAGCTGGTGTAGTGGAACAAGATGAACAAATGGAGGGCTGATCTTAAGCCAAGCCATAGTATTTGATCCTGTTTCCAAAAGAATGTAGGCAGAAATAGTTTCTAACAGGACAGTCTATGGCATACCTTTCAGGGTTATTGGATCCTGGTACTGAATTTGGTAACTGATAGATGTGCATATTCCCCCCAGTCTGATAATGATTGAACGGATTTGTTTCTTCCACCTCCCCTCTGAAATCTAGGGAAAAGTAATATTATCCCCATTTACAATTTAGTTCCTCAGCCCTTTGTTTCACAGACACCAGCTGTTCTGACTTTTCCTTTGACCCTGTCAAGTATCATGTGTTTGACTTTCTCATATCATATGCATAGTTTTTTTCCCCAAAATTCACTCTTCTTACATTGCATGAAAGTCGTGATGGTACAATTTCTGAAAAACATCTGTTAACCAGAATGCTATGATTTTGTTTGCATATCATAAAAATAAGTAACATTTATGTATCTGACAGGACTTAACCAATACCATTCCTCATTATTATTATTATTTATCTTAGCTTTTTCCAAATAAAAGAACAAACATTTAAAAAAAAAACATGTGCTTTATTTAAGTCTAACTAACTCTTCATCTTGTTATCAGGAGCTAATATCCCTCTTTTTTTGCGTTTCTAAATTGCTGTTACATGGAATTTCTGATAAGGCAATTTTAACTGTGATACAGAGAGCCTAGCATCAGAACTCTTCTTCATCCTCTTACATTTATTTATTGAAGAAGAACTCATCTTTGCATCTCACCTATATACTAATGCTTAACTACAAATATAGGAAATTAGGGTTAAAATACCAGAAGTAACAGAGGAGAGACACATATTTATTTAGATTTCTTCTCCACTAAATTTCTTCCACATAATGAGAGACATATCTAAACTATGGCCCCAAGAATTCTGCACTTCAACTCCATCAGTCAGGCAGAGCTGGAGAAGGGAAGGGAATGGTATTCTTGCCGCTGCCAGTTGATATCTGTAAAAGCTACAGTAAATTGCACTAAATGCTTTTGCTGCCTTTTTGGCAGAAAGGTGCACCGTCAGCTCAATCTCACTAGATTCTGAAGGAAGCACGGAAATTGATCATAAAAAATCATTTGCTATCTAAAATGAGAACAATGCTTGTCACAGTGCAGGTTTTCAACTAGGCCACATTGTGAGCATGTCTTAAAGGAAACAGAATACATTTTCCCTTTAACTAGCAAATTTCAATCAGCTAAGTAGGAACATTTCTTATTTAATGAAAGCATCTAATTAGACATAATTTAGTCATTTCTAAAACTGCTGAGATCAGAGCATCTCTCCACTAGAGGACACTCTTGAACTTACTGAGAAATAATGAAAAACAAAAAGCAAACACACCAACCAAACTGAACACATACACACACACACACATACAACAACAACAACCCTCCTTTTCTAATTAAAAGAAAATTTCTTCCCTAATTAAAAAGTATCAGCATCCAGAGATCTTACTTGCTGCAATTAGGAAATAGTGAGCATTTTTCTTAAATAAGATGTTGAGTAGGAAGGGGATCTTAATTTTATTGCATTATTAATCACGTATATTAAAATAACTCTATGATCATGGTAAAGTTAAATGTTTTACCAAAGACAACCCACTTAAGATAAAAGCAAAGTGGTTTACAAAACATATTTATCTTTTGTTATTTGTTATACAGAATAGCTGCTTTTCCCAGAAAACTAAAAACCTTTATTCAGAAAGATAAAATGAAAAGATCACTTTTCTGCCACTCCCCTCTTTGTCTCTTTCTCTGTATTCCCTGTCTTCCCCTACCCTACTCTAGACAGGAAAGAAAGTGCTTTTAGAACTACCTTAAGACGTTTTTCTTAAACAAGAACTAGGACCTATGGCAGCAATGAGTTGCCTGCATCAACCTGTAGATAGTTCTGAACCAAAGAGTTGTCTGAGAACATTGAAAGAAAGCAAAAGCAATGGGAGGGACTAGGTGTGTTACAATCATCATTGAAAAGGTTATTCCTGCAAGGTCTGACATCTGCTCATATTTCAAGGGAAAAAAATCACAAGAGAAGAACAAGGACTATATTTTAAAACTTGCTAAACAAATCCAGTTCTTGTGTGAGATTTCTGTAGCAAACTACCTTGCCAGCCACTTCTGTTAAAAACAAAGCTGCGTGTGGCCAGGCAGTAGATTGTCAGAGAATATAAGTGAGTACCAATAAGTTAGAATTAACAAAGTCAATAAATATTCATAGTACCCACGAGATTGCCGATTTACTGACTGTAATTATTTTTAGAATTGCTGTTATTATGGGAAGGAAGCCTTTCTTTAAATGATGGTCTTTCATGAAGATAGACCAAATTACCCAACTCAAGAATCAGAGAGTTGCACTTTAAATTCTGAATAAACTGTTGGGATTGCTTCCAAACTGTTGTAATAAAGAGAAACCATAGTCAAGGGCTCCATAACAGCGTCAGAATTTTATAAAGTTGGAAAGAAGGAAGGAAAATGGGAATGCGATGACCACATTATGTTGAAGTGATTCAATGATTCCTGGAAAAATCTATAGTTTAGTTCTTGAAGGCTGTGCTCTTTCTGTGTCAAATCAAAGCTCAAGGTGTCTAGAATAATGATTAATGAAGAAAGGGACACAAAAATGTTTGCCACCCAGTATCACCTGATGGCTGGTTTCTGAGGATGTTGCCGAAGGCGGGTATAAGATAAAGATTGGTAAGGGGGATAGCATTGCAGTGAGATTCTTTCAACTGACATTACACAGACTTGTTCAAATAGGTAGCAAAGAATTTTAACAATGTCTGAGAGGTGGAAGCAAAAGTAAATTTGCTCCTGAGTTTAGCAGTGGGTAGAAGTCATGGTATCTTTGCTTGCTGATGAAGATATCAGAACTACTTATAATTTTTATCATTTTAAAATCATTTCAAGTTATGCACGTCTTCCTATTGCAGACATTTGAATAATGTTATTGCAGAGGCTTTGTGATTTTGTGATGCTGTGACTTTTGTTGTTGTATCTTGTTAAAAATATGTACTGTACTTTTGCCCTTGTAATTGTGTAGCCACTGTTTTGTATCCTTGATTCCTTCATCCAATGTGACACATTCGTATCCTGTTAGAGTCGTGTGTATTTGAAGCAAATTATTACTCTTCAAAATCCAACTATAATTAAACTAGCCACTAGAAATGCACAGAAAAAAATGTTTATCTGGAGTGAGTAATCAGCAAAGTGCTTAGAACTCAACATCACAAGCAGTCAAAGGAAAATAAATAAAAGTAACAAATGGACAGGAATATGGAAAGGAGGAAACTGAAAGAAGGTGGCAAAGGGGATATTAGTGTTGACATGATGGATAATAAAATAGCTCCATCAGCTTATGCAAATGTAGATAATTCTTATCTTTGATATCTGGATGCACACAGGTTATAATACTCTACTATGGACCCCAGCTGCACATTGCTTTCTCTCCTTTTAAAATTATTTCTGTTTTATTTTTTCGGCTTATGTCGATTTAGCCAAACCCAGTCTGACAAATACTGAAGCAGAGACCACTAAGCATGTCCCAGTGTTTACTATTTCCTTATATCTGTCACTAAAGTATTTGGTGAATATATGGATTCTCAGTTACAGGCTACATTTCTTAGCTTCTATTATAGTTAGAATTGGCAACACAACTGAAAGAAAGCTAATGAGATGAATGAAGAAGAGATGTGTACAGTCTCCTGGTCGTTTGCTTTATTATGAAGTCTCATCCCTTTCCTACAGACAGATGTGCCCATGATCTGGTTTATGCACATACATGGCGGCAAATGATAAAAGCAACTATAAGGAACCTGGGACCTTGAATAACTTGACAGAACAGAATTTCTTGCTTAGTTTGGGACAGTTCTCTACTGCAGTCGTAAGTTCCCCTTTAATTTATTGAAGATAATATATCTTGGAATATCCTTGTTAATTAGCATAGTCTGTCCCTATGAGTATCTACAAAATCATTTTTCTTTTTACGTTGAAAGTTTTATGGTCTCAGCTAAACCATGACCATATACTGTCTGACTCACTTGGGGGTTTATGCAAGAGCCATGCCTGCCTATCCCCTATAATTTCCCAAAGTATATATGCACAGAAGAGGAAAATTGAAACAAAAGTTTCCAGCCTTTAGTAGAAAAGCACTACAGTAGATTTACTTAAATTTTTATTTATTTAAAGATGGCAACGTAAATAGACTTTGTCCTGGGTGTTTGTGCTTGTCTTTGCATCCGAGTGTGGTTTACAAAGATGTTTGTTTTGTTTTTTTGAGAAGAGTTTGGGTTAACGGGAAAGGTGCACTTTGTCGCATTTTGTGTTGACCTGGTTGTCCTAATACTCAAAGACTGAATGGATAGCTCAGAAATAAGCACAAGGCCTGGCTTTCTTATGTTTTAATAACCATAATTCACAATTCTTATGTTTATTGACTTTTGAGGTTAATTAAATATTCTTTTAGGGTTTTTTTTATAAGCCTATAAAACATGGTTCATGCAAGACATAGTGATAGCTCACGTGCGTTATTTATTATTAAAATATAATTGAGGAGTCAGTGAACTCACTGTTTTCCGTTATCATCTTTCCTGACTAGAAGGACTCTCGTTTCTCCACATTACACTGAAACTCCACAGGAAGAAATGCAAGTGTTTTTACCTCTTAATGTGACTGAGGAAAAATGTGTCTGATAGCTTCTTATTCTAAACATCCAATAAAGAGTTTTACAGTTTCTTGTTCTTTGTTTATATTCCATAGAAAGAAATGCGGTAACAGTTTGAATGAACTGTAATAGTAGTTTGAACCACTGAAGATCCAAATGGGAGGGAATTTTCTGTGATGAATTAATCAGGAAAAGTTTCAGAAGTTGGTAGCAGGGATGATTATCTTCAGTACTTTAAGAATTCCTTGTTAGTTTTATTATCACTCTATGACCAAAGCTATTTCAATTCTTTTCATTCTTAAGAAAGGCACATCATTTCCTTTTGCAACCTGTCATCTCAGTACATTCAAATAGTGGAGTCTTTAAAATCACTTGAAAGAAACCCTTATATTCTGCCTTTTATTCTTTTTTCCTGATCCTAGAACTTCAGGCTCAGTAGCTATCCCTCCCCCACCAATGCTTCAAAGTATTTTATTATATCTAGCATATGACTTCCTGAGAAGGTTCAACTTTCTTCAGAAGTCTTTTCTTCCTTCTAGGAGTTCGATCATAGGTTTTATCATTTTACTTCCCTGCTCCTGGCCTTTATGCTGAACCAAGCATCTCATTAAAAAATACACATATAAGTGCCCGTCTCCCATTTCCAGACAGACTGGTTACTCTTCTGTGAGTTATTGAGAGGTTTTCTTTTCCTTTTCTTAACATACTTTTAAGTGACACCTGTCATATGAAAGGCTTATAAGATTTACCCAGACGGTTTATAACCCTCAAGATGTTCTCAATAAAGGTGATTGTAAAGTAGTGTATGAGACTTGTCAGTGTCAAATAAAGCTTACCATTTGAGAATTCCCTTGCAACTGTCATCTCTGAAAATATATTCTATTTTGTGTCTTTTATTATTATTGCCTGTGGGTTTTTTTATTTTTTAGTATAAATACCAACTCTGTAAGTAGAAAAATGTATAAGGCAATTAAAATAAGCAAATTAAAATAAGCAAATTTTCTTCTCTTTAGGAAATAACTACTTGAATCATTGCATAGATGAATACTTTTGCTGGGCATTGTGGTACTGGCCTTTAATCCCAGCACTTTTGAAGCAGAGGCAGGGCGATCTCTTTGAGTTCTAGGCTAACTTGATCTACAGAGTGAGTTCCAGGACAGCCGGGGATGTTACACAGAGAAACTCTGTCTAGAACCCCTCCACCAAAAGATTTCTCCAGGATTTTTACACAAGTGCTTATATTCGTGTTCTACTTGTGGATATACGAATAAACTTGTGTTTCTGCCAATATTTGACCTCTATATGCGTATTTCGGTATTATAATTCATGTAACTAAAAATATAGCAACTATATCTATATATTTTGCAGGAAATCCTACCAACAACCACCTAGTCTAAAGAGTAAAGTCATTTACTCTTATCTAGGTGATGCTTTATAGCATATTAACTCTTGTTGTTAGCCATGAGAATGCTACATGTTGGAAGGTTAATGGTAAATTTAAATGGAGGAATGTAAATAGACTCTGTCCCAGGTGTAAGTGCTTGTTTCTGCACCCACGTGTGATTTACTTAGGTGTTTGTTTTGTTTTTATGAGAACAGCTGGTAGGATGTGTGTTATGAGTCAAACGTCATCTTGGATTAATGAAAGTGCTCATTGATCTGATTGATCAGGCCATTCTGATAATTATTTATCAGAGTATAGCTAAACAAGAAAAAAAGACTGAAAATGTAAACCTCCACATGAGTTAGACTAGTGAATTTCAAGTCATATGAAAATTCATTATATGCATGCATGGAATTGTCAAACAATAAATTGAAACCGTGAAGCACAATTTAACTAGTATGTTTTGTGTATCTGTGATTTTAAATATGCCTTGAAAAGCATAACTTTATAGACTTCCGATCACTAATACTCGATGAGAGTGCAACGTTAATGGAACATGAGCAAATCCTCGAAGAGTCATGCTGCTCATCTGTAGTTAAAGACTCCGTGTTTCCTCACTACAACTGAAAATTCTGAATCAGTTTGGCTGAGCTGTCACTCTTTTTCAGACTAGTCCCCCCTTTCTATTGGTCCTTTACTTTAAAAGCAGTGTTGGCACCTTGTTTCCACTTACAGTTTTTTTTAGTAACAATGTAAAACTATAACCTGTGATAACACTTGCTCCATTGTGAGAGTCAAAGAAATGTGAACAATATTTATAGTCTTTCCTTAATTTAAGTCAACACTGTCACCTCTATTTGTTCAACTGTTCACAACTTTACAATAGCTTTGTAACTGCCTATTTAGCTTAGTCAAATTGTATTTCCCAGAATTCCCTTTACTTATGTACTTCTAGTCATAACAGGCTACAGGAAAAATGCTCTTAACACTAGTGGAGAATGAAAAGGATAGCCAATATTTTAATAGAGTGTAAATGAACACTTGCATGCTTGCTGTCGTAATACTACTTTGTTTCATTAGCTTGAAACAACAGCTGGAAACAGTTGCTCTTTTTCCCCTTCAGTTTATGGTTGCAAGACTAGAAAACTTAGTGCATACTCCTTGAACCAACACAGGTTTCAATGTAACGAATGGAATTAAATTTTAGTACTACGTGTAGAGACACTTATGGAGACTACTTTGGTATTCCTCCAGATTACATAAACCAATTCTCCATTAAAATAATTCTGTCTTCCTAAGCAATAGAGGAGAGGGAGCCCAATCTTGGCTTGCCCTGTAGTCAGACTGATGATTATATTAAACATCACCATAGAACCTTCGGCCAGCAACTGATGGAAACAGAGGCAGAGACCCACATCGGAGCACTGGACTGAGCTCCCAAAGTCCAGTTGAAGAGTGGAAGGAATGAGAATATGAGCAAAGAGGTCAAGACCATGAGAGGTTCACCCACTGAAACAGTTTACCTGAGCTAATAGGAGCTCACCAACTCCAGCCAGACTGGGAAGGACCAAGCATAGGACCAAATTAGTTCCTCTGTATGTGGTTGACTGAGGGGCCACTGGCAGTGGCACCAGAATTTATCCCTACTGCATGTGCTGGCTTTTTGGGATCCTATTCTCTTTGGATGTATACCTTGCTCAGCCTAGATATAGTAGGGAGGGCCTTGGACTTTTCACAAAACAATGTGCCTTACCCTTTCTGAGGATTAGATGGGGGTGGGGTGGGAGGGTGTGTGGAGGGAATGGGAAGAGGGGAGGGAGTGGGGACTTGAATTGGTATTTTTTAAAAAAAATCTAATAAAAATATTTCTCTCTCTCTCTCTCTCTCTCTCTCTCTCTCTCTCTCACACACACACACACACACACACACACAAGGAGGAGTAAGATTCATATATAATACCCAACTATTTTGCAACTTAGAACCCTGGCTGATATATATGATATGACATAGTTATCACTCTCTTACCCTTAATAAAGAGTTCTCTCTCAATGAGTACTCTTTTAAGAATAGTCAGAGATATTAGCTTGGTATACATGCAGCATCATGTATGAAATGCTAAATAGTTAGTTTCTCTCCTACTGTGTTTCCCAGTCTTTTTGCCTAAACGTGTAACACATTGAAGGCTCAGGTCACACTTACTTGGTACAGTCTGACATCCACTAAGAACAGGTGACTGAAACAAATTGTTTGGGTAGTTATGTTTTTATTTTCTTTCTTTTAATCCATCTTCCTACATTTTATATGATTTTTCATTCCTTCACTAGGACTGTTTCTACTGGAATATATAGTTGGTAAGATTTTTAAAGTCATTGATTATGTAAGAACACAATGTCCTCTCCACAATACTCAAGAATCTATGCAGAAGAGGAGGAAATATGTTTAAGTCAGAGGTTTTATATAATGCCAAGGAAACAGCATCTTCCAGATATAACAGGGCAGATGCACATATTAACTCACTGAGACTGTGGCAGGACACACAAGACCTACACAGAGGTTCAAACCAGATGGGATTCTAGCACTGAGACAGGGAAGTAAACATGAAGGTCTGCACTTAACCAAGAAGCTATTTGTGATTGGTACCAGCTGGTAAAGGGAAAATCAGGTTTTTTGTTTGTTTGTTTATTTATTTTGTAATGGAGTCCCCCTGTCCAGGAGTGGTTGGCCTACACAAAATGAACTCAATGGTATTTTTGTGAACTTTTTCTTTCATTTTGCTGTGTTTTGGGCTTTTCCCCCATAGATGGTTTGCTTATTTGTTTTGATTTTTATTTTTGTTGGTTGTGTGTATATGATTATTGAGGTTTTTGTTTTTTGTTTATTTCATTTACTGAAAATGAGAGGCAGACAAAACATAAAGGTTACATAGGTAATGAGGTGGGGAGGATAAAAAAAGAATCTGTAATTGATGCACAGTTGATTAATGTGTAGAGAATAAGCGTCTGTGGAGTGCTGAGCTATAAATGGGGCACCTATACCATGCCCCTTCATCAAGCTCACAGAAAAAGAGGAGATGCAATGATTGTAAAGAGCCAGGACTGGGATGAGCCCAGGGAAACAGTATTTTTTTTCACATGACAGGGTAACTGCACTCATGAACTCACAGCATCTGTGGCTGCCTTCACAAGAGCTATCCTTGAATGACCCAGCCAAAATTCCAGCGTGGATAGGGGAGGATCCCAAGCCTCAATTTGAAGAGCTATTTTAAGTAGACGGCTTCTGGGGGAGGGACAATCATTTTTCTTTAAGGTCCTGGCCTTTTGTAGGTCATTCATCTTCCAGTGGGTGGCCCTACACCTTTGAGTATGCATATACCATAAGCGGAACTCAGTGGGCTATTAAAAAAAAAGGAAAAGGAAGAAAAGAATGCAAAGTTGGGAGGAGGCAGAAGACAGAGGAAGGATCAGGGAGAAGTTAAGGTGATGAGAGTGAATATGATCAAAAATAGTCTATACATGTATGAAGTTTTTAAAGACTGTGCCTTCTAGCTAGACATAGAAACTACCCCCATGAAATCTCAACAACATGGATGCCTAAATAAAACCTCAACAACCTAACTAACAATTGATGATGTCCCAACATAGTTGAGAGTAATCTCATAGGGATCCAACCCTAGATAAAGAGGTATATACAATGGCATCTTTTGAGAGAGGGAGAATTTGTCTTCCCCCAGGATGAGACCATTGGTTGGGTATCCACAACAAAATGATCAACATTACAAACATATATTCAGGTAACATTGCAATATTTAGCAGGTTGTATTTTTAAGTTTATTAGTACATACAATGTTTAAAGAAGAGGGAGGGGGACATGAGGAAAGTAGGAGAGGAAAATATGTGATTAGATGTTTATTATTTACATTTATAGTACAATGAGAAGAGTGGGTTTAAGAAAGAGAGAAACAAACTAGGTGTGGTGGCTCAAACATTTAATTCCAAAACTCTGGAGGCAAAAGCAAGATCATCTCTGGGAGGTCAAGCCCATCCAGTATATATTGAGCCAGGGCTATAGGGTTGCATGATGAGAGTGCTCCCCTCCTCCACCAAAAAAGTAAGAAAAAAGAATCTAGTTAAAATATATTACAAAATATCATTTACACATTATATATGCATTTTAACTTCACAAAGTAGACAGTTCACTTGTCATTTTGTCTATTTGAGTTAATAGAAATGAAATACATCCAGAATTCTTTGCAAACTCTATTGGGTCTTTTGAAGAAAATAAACTACTATGTTAAACCCTAAACTACTTGGAATTTTTGCAAGAAAACTAAAACATTTATTTATCTAGTGACAATGAACTAGTAAAAGAGTTTAAGTTAAAAAGCCATTTCATTGAATATATTCAGATATTGGTAAAGAATTGGATGTGGAGGCATATATATACTTTGATCCCAGCATTTGGGAGGTACAAGCAGGCAGATCTCTGTGAGGTGGAGGACAGCCTGGTCTACATTAAGTGTTCTAGAGAATCCATGGTTCCATAGTGTTGTTTTGTCTCAAACAAAACAAAACAAAACAAAACTTGTGAAATTCAACAATAATAACATTCAGTTGGAATTTGTGAAAAAAATGTAAAGTTCTTTCTATGAATTAAAAACACAAAAACTACCTAACACACACGAAACTCACTAGCCATTTCATCTGAAGTTTCAACCATTCTTTTTTTCAGTTAACAGCTTTATTACAAGCTTTTAGGAATATGCAATTTATATATCTTAAATATAAACTAGATGATTATTTTAGTCATTGTTATTTCAAACATCCTCCTTGTAAAATATGATATTAAGTATTCTATGTAAAACAAAATGATGAGTGATGAATGGATGCTTAAAAGAAATCCCACACTAGCTCAGAATTGAGAAATAGATATTTATTTAGGGGTAAACTCACAAATCAGAATTTTTTGCTTCAACAGTGGACAGAGATCGAATCCAGCAATCCAACAATCTGAACGAGCAGCCGGCAAAAAGGAGGATAAAGGGGCTGACGTAGGCTCTGCGTTAGCATATATGGTCTAAGAGGCCACGCCCCAGTAGGCAGGTAACCACAAGCTTTAAGACTTCCTACAGCACCTCCCCCTTTTGTTTAAATAAGAGAGTTCTAAGCCTAAGTCAAAATTACAGACAATAAAAACAAATATATTCAATAATTATCCTATCTTAACTAATTTAAGTCTTGTAGGATAAATAACTTGGCCAAGTCATGAGAGAAAAGTAACTACATATATCTAGTCTTTAACCCCATCGAAGATCCGAGAAGGGAAATAATATTACTTGAGTAAGCAGGAAGTGCAATTAAGCAACTTCCAAAACATGCAACAAATGACAGAGACAACTGGCTACCTGGGCAATCACGCAAAGTCTCATTTGCAACATTGAAGCAACCAACTTTGGCTAAGGCCTAGAATAACTGACAGACTATTTTTAAAGGCAAGAATTTTTTAAAACCATCTTACCTTGTCTTGAAACCGTCTGACCCTGTCTGGGAAAGATTTGACAGTCCTACTTATCCATTTCCAGATTCTATGTATCTTGTCAGTGGTTGAGGCATGGGCATTTCTTTGCCCAAAGGCCAGTTTTGCCAAGAAGAAAACAAGCTCCAAGTGGAGTGCAAAACAGCATAAAGTATAAACAAAAGTAATCACAATAGAGCATGAATGAAAAAACTCGTCACTGGATTTGAGATGAAAAATTTGACATTGACTTCACTGTGATCCTTATATCGGAGAGTAAGTGGGGCCAGTGGAATATATTCACAACCTCTTTTTAAAAAATCTGTCTGTCAACCAATTAACACCCAGCTTGATGAATTAATGAGCAATTAACTGGTTGTCAGAGACATATGGATGAGTATTACGTAAGGGAATCCCTCTGGCTGTGCCTGTTCAAGGAAAGCAAGACCTGAAAGCAGTAGAGAAAAAAGGAACTTCCTAAAACTTGTCATTGGAACATCACAAAAGTAAGGTCGGCAGTTACTTCATAAATATTGTAATATTTCCTCAAGTGTTTTCTATTTTAATTCTTCATCATGAACAATGAAACAATTTTTAAATGCTGTGCTAGTTTGTTTTCTATGTGTTTATACGTACACAAATAAACACATCTAAAATACTTTAAGTATTTAAATATCTATGTTGATGTGCTACTTAAATAAGCTATTTTTAAGTATATATGTAGATATAAGTGTGAAGGCAAACTTGTAATTGTGAATAAGAGAGCAAAATCTTAAATGTCAAGTTAGGGTAAACAAAATTGCATGATGACTTCAGTTAACAGTTCCATCTATTTAAAATTTCACCTCCAGATTTTTTTGAGCCATGTTGTATAGGCTGCAAAAACCAGGTTTCCAGAGTGGTTTGGTACTGCAACACCAATTTGCAATTTGTACTCTAAAACATAAATGTATCAGTAGAAATCTTGGCCCCCTTTTCAAAGTAAGAATGTCTATCTTTTCTTGCCTGTTAATATTAATCAAGTTATGACATTTAACCACTATTCTTTTGCAAACCTAGGTATTAAACATTTAAATAAAAGATTTTAATAAGGATTATATGAAATTCTAAGTGTACTAGAAATTAGCACTGAGTAATGGCTCAATAAATAATAAGAAATTGTCTTACTAGTTAAAATTTATATCTTATATTTAATCTGTTTTATATTTGTTATCTTTCTTGAGTGTCTTACCAAGTGACCAAACAGCTGAAAGATTTAGGTATGGTTTAGGTGATCTTCCTGAAATGTATTGTGACTGAAGTCATGTTCTACAGGGTACAAATATTAGGAGGTGACAGTAGTTTTGGGTGATGGGAAACAGTGGGAAATTTCAACGTGGGTTATGGGATTTTAGCTCTGCTTTCTGTTCTTGGTTTGAGTTGTAGTCACTTGCTTGGTTCTATTTTGCTGTCCAGAATTGTTATCTGCCATGTTGAGAAGTGAGACCTAGTTGAACCTTAAACCTCTAACAGCATGAGCTAGCCAAGGCTTACTTTACCACATAAAGTAGCCTATTGCAGCTATTTCACTGGTGTAGGCAGGATTTTAAATTGGTCAGCTGACACAGGTTTCTAAAAAGTTTTGTCTGTCTGTTAAAATAATGTGGCAACACTATGCCTTTATGTCTATGTGTATATGTGTGTTTCCATAGTATGTTCATCTTATTTCTCTTTGTGTATGCATGCATGTTTTAAGATCTGTAAAACTTATAACCCCAGATTACAACAGCTCTGGAAAAATACAAACACATGAGTAGCCGCCATTTTGACCTCACAACTATCTTTAAAGCAGTACCCACATGTGCTAATATTCTTTAACTTACTAAAATATTCCTTTTAATCTTTTTACATTTACTAGCATTGGTAAGCTGTTACTAATTGGGTAAAATACAGGTCTAAATTTAACTTATATGTCTAATTTAAATATAACTAACGGGTAATGGTATCCAATTCTCAAGTGCCTTTACAGATCTGAGAATATGACATTTAACGAAAAAAAAACTTCTAACACAGAGACATGCCAGCTCCTGCAGCATCCTATAGCTCCTCCAAGAAGATACATGGTTACAGAAGACCTTCTGCCTCAAGTTTTGCCTTTGGGTACAGCAAAGCCACCCACATAGCAAAAAGTGGCCTTCCACCCCTTCAGCTTCTTGGATGCTATACCGGGGATGGATCTTCTCATCCTGCCAATACAGGTAGACTAAATCCTCCCCCCACAGGAAAATCTTTGGGCCTCTTAAACTTAGCAGCTAACGGCAAGCACTGCTTCTAAGGCTGGTGTTCTCCAAAGATTACGGGGAGACTTAGGATTTCCTGCATAGCTAAAAAAACCTGTTTCATTTCTGCTCATATTTATCCCTTCCAGATCTGTCTAATGGCATTTGATGACTTAAGGTACTGGTAGCTCATTACTTCATTTGCTAAGTTTGCTGCTAAAAATACAGACAGGTGTCCCTCTTTCACAGGCTTCATAGTTCAGGATAAACAGGTTTCAGGTGTATCTTCAGAGATCCACAGTTCCCAGTTCCATTTAATTGTCTTCTAAAATATTCAAGTTCCAGTTTTCTGCAGGTTCCTAAAAATGTTCTGCTGCTTTATCAAGAAATCTGATCTGATAAAAACTAACAGTCTCCAGAGTCTAGTTCTGCTGATTTATCAAGAAATCTGGTCTGGTAAAAACTAACAGTCTTGAGAGCCTAGTTTAACCCCACCCATTTTCAAACATATTTTAAAGGTCACTCCTGCTGTCTGGGCCAAAATCAACTTACAAAGGACCCTCCAGACAATGCCAACACCTGCACCAGCTCCTGAGACTCCACCATTGGAACCAACTCTCCTGGCTCAAGGACACCTACCAACTAAAATCTGGTTTTAAAATGCCACATCTGCTCTTGTGTCTCACTTATTCTCCCATGCCTCTCCTGTACAACCACGGCACTTCTCTGTTCCATTCTTTCTGGCAGTTAACGACCCTTCCCATGGCTAGCCCCATTTATAGAGCCAATTATAACAATATATTTTTCTCCTAGCCACCTGCCTTCTCATCTCCCTCAAGGAACAGCTGCCTGAGGTCTCCAGAATGACAGTAAACCGGAAGCAGCTCCAGCCACACCTCTTGCTGAGCGTGAGTCACCAACTCCCAGCTCTCACCTCCCCCAGTTGGCCCCATGCCAGCAGGAAGTAGCCAGACTTGAGTCGGTGCCCCCTTTATCCAAAAAAGAGTCTGGAATGTTTGGTTAAAAGCCCCTAACATCCTTATCCAAAAAAAATCTGAGATGTTTGGCTGGGGGCTGCACATCAGCCCCCTGGCATTTATTTTTAAATATTGGGTGACAAGCTCCATTTCAAAGCTCCCTCCCCTGGGAGTGGCCACAGTCCAGACTCCACCTCCAAGAAAGCCCGGCAAATGGTGACCCCTCCCCAGGGATGGTCAAAAAGCCTGCCAAACAGTGACTCCTCCTCAGGGAGGGTCAAGACCACTCCCACAGGCTATTTAAACTGTCCCCCAGAGAATGAACACGTGTAGTCTCCCATATTCCCTGGTCTTTCAGTTCTCAGTTCCTCTAACCGCGTTTTCCTGGGGGCCACCCAGGAGTGCTGGCATGCATTAAGCCTGGGCATCTTCTAATTCGATCTGATCTGGTTTGTTTTAGATTATTGCGTCGGTAGAGAGGCTTGTCGGTCGAAAAATAAATGACAGGTATATGGCATCATCTTTTAGGTAGTATGTAGCATACAACAGCCCTTTTCTAAAATGTACATGAGCATAGCCATGTCCTTCAATGTCATTAAATGAGCCTTAGCTTCAGAACCTCTGAGGAGGAATTTGGGCCCAGCAGCCACATCTTCACTTTGTACTAAAAAGCTTCTGAGTGCAGAGCAATCAGTGCCATCTGATGGATGTTTGGAAAGGCAGAAGGCTTGTTTTGAAAGAAGAAAAAAGCCTGAAATCACAGACTATCTTATGGGAACAGAGAGAAATCTGACATGAAGCATATGTCTGCCTCTTATTTTAAAGTTGTTATCTTGTCTTAAAAAACATTTATTTATTTACTTACTTATATTCATTTATTTGTGTGTGTGTGTGTGTGTGTGTGTAATATCAATCTGTCTGTCTCTCTGTTCCATAGGTCATGTGTGGAGGTCAGAGAATAACTTCCAGGAGTCATTTTCTCCCTCTACCATGTAGATCTGGAGATTGACCTCAGATAATCAGGATTGAACTCAGTTCATTGAACTTAACAACAACAACAAAAAAATCTATTTTTTTTAAAAAAACAGATTTTCACAATGACTTAGATACTCAGCAGGACTGAGAATACCTGGGTTTTATCTGTTGATTTAGAAACAAACTGAAGGTGCCAAAAGTAGAACTCAGGGAGGCAAGTGCCCTTAAAATGAACATATCTATGTCTGATTCCAGTTGGAATCTGGCCTATCTTGAGTGGATTAGAGGAGTTTTATGGCTTTTGAGACCTGGATGCTTAGATATTGCACCTAGGTACTAATGGCTGAGTAGAATACTGCAGTGGCTAACATAAAGTAAATTGAGTCATGCCTCAAATTCTCAGTTACAGGTACTGCTATGTAGTACAGAATAAATTAGTCATCCACAGTTTTGAAAACAGGAATCTTCTCTGTAGGCTACTGTTGTAATGCTGCCAGCATAATTAGGATTAAGTAACCATCTTTTTGCTTGAGCAGAATGAATTTGATGAGAATAGTAGGAACTTTTAGCTCATATTTAGTAACTATCAAGAATTTGTTGGTCCTAAGGAAAACATTGCATTACTGAAGTGGCTAAGAAACACACTTAATGAAGATTTAGAAAGGAGCAAGAGTGGGCTGGAATTAAAATTCCCAACTATTAGGAATTTCTAGTATTTGGTTCCTGTGGGTGTTAATCAGTTTAAAGCTATGGCCTCACTCTGTTACAAGTTTCCACAACTGTGACTGTTGTAATGCTCTGTCCTGTCCCTTTAAGAAATAAGCCCTGCCCACTCCCTCCCCTGTCCACCACCGATGCAGGTGGATTGGGTCTTCTTCTGCTTCCTGTCTGAGCTCCTTCCTTTCAGTCTCTCTCCCAAAGAGGTAGGTGCTGCCATGGCTCTCTCTTTTTCCTCATCCCCCATCTCCCTACCTCTCCCCTTCCTTTACATAACCCACTGAATAAATATCCAACCTCACTCTGCATGGTGTGCCTATCTGTCTCAGTCTCTCACCTGCCTCAGAGCTCCTTGACTGGGATCTGTCTATCTCTCACTGCCGCCACTCAGGGTCCTGCGGCATGGTCTCATGGCCTGCTGCCTACTGCCACTCGGGGACCTGCAGAATTTTATCTAAACCATTACAACTGTGATTGTAGATTCTGATATACTTAACTCTAAGGTACTATGGCACATGGCTCAAAGCTCGGGTCTTGGCTGATTTGTGATAGCAATGAATGATAAAGGAAATGATCAGTTAGAGAATAAAAAAGAAAAGCAGAATTAAAATATTATTAGCAAAGTGATTTGGGTCTTGTTGTCTTTTCTCATTATCAATATTCTTTAATGATACAATGAATTCCTTGATTATAGGGGTTATATGGCATATATATAGTACATATAGCATATAAGTTCATTTATGTGTATATCTGCTTGTGTATCATAAATCTTATGCTTATTTAGATGGTCATCCAAACTATGAAGAAGAATAAAAGATGATGAGTAAAAAGCTCCTACCCACATTCCATTCTTTGGTTTTATTTCCAAGGGGTAACCATGGAGACAGTCACTTTTGTATATTTCTTGGCTACTACAACATATAAATATATATTTATGCCACATTTATACTTAATAATATATAAGTATAAACATAAAAACATATATACAGAATGTATATCTGTGTGTGTGTGTGTGTGTGTACACATGTATCATTTTTAGCAGCTCATGTCTTCATTTTGACCAAGACAACCATCTCAGAGGCTTGAGGCCATCCCTGTTAGCAAATTGGAGCTGTTAAGAAAATTCCAGGAATTTAAAGCTCATTAAGTTATCCCAGGAATGCAAAAGACTCAAGATGTTATTTCCTGTCTGCAGAAGTCACGTCCTCAGGAGTGAATTGTGGTTTTTACCTATAAAAGCTTCCCTTCCCCTTTAGCTGGGCCACAGTCCTAAGTCCAACCAAGAGGGCTATGGTCAGATGCAGCTTAAATAAAATTTGGCTAAATAAAACTTGATAGAGTCTGGGTAGACTTTCAGTGTAAATAAATCCACAACACATTTAGGCACATATGTGCACATATACACACATTTATCGTTTATAAAGCACAAGTGAGATTATATCAGTATATGTATATGTATTTTTTTCAAACAGAAACAGAGTACTGTATATAGGGGTTAATTATAGCTTACCCAATTCACATCCTGGGCCACTTTAATGTGCCATGTGTATTTGGGTAGAAGTTCCATTCCAAGCCCCCTCCTCTGAGAATTGCCTCAGTCAAGACTCCCTCTCTGAGAAAGCCCGCCAAATAATGACCCCTCCCCAGAGATGCTCAAGGCCACTCTCACAGGGTATATAAACTGCCCCCAGAGAACAAACATGTGGTTTTTTGGTCTTCCTTTTCCATCTCCTCTCTGAGGTGCTGGAGGGTCACCCGGGAGTGCTGGTATCCATTAAACCTGGGCTTTCTCTAATTTGGTTTGATTTGGTCTGATTCAGATTATTGCGTCAGCGGAGAGGTTTATCGGGGTGCAAAAACTTTTCAATGTGTACTTACTGTTTCAAAATTGACTGTTCTAAATGTCTTTAAATAGATATATTTATAGAAAAGTATAAATAATATATAAAATTGAAATAGATTGAATAAAATTGGTTTATTCTTGAATATTGAAATAGATCATGAATAAAAATTGAGAGATTTATATGCAAATTTCAGACTGGTGAATATGAAACACAAATAAACAATATGAAAAAAGGAAAAGTTCATCAAACATTAAATTTCAAAATAATTCCAATCAGCAGTAAAGACAAGTGACTCTAAATTTTATAAACTCTATTTACTTTTCTATTTAAAATACGAGTTTTAATTTGATGATGTTAATGTGTCTGCATTTTAGAGTCTGGTATATAAAAAACAAGGAATTATACTCCAAGAAACTACATTATTGTCAGTGTCCTTAAATATCACACATGCAAATTTAAAAAAAAAACAAAGTTTCAGATTGAAATCTTGATCCACTTGAATCCAAGTGTTTTTAGGGTGATAGATAAAGGTTTAATTTCAAGTGGAAAAAAGACCTCATTTTGAAACCTGAAACACTAAAACTGCTAGAAGAAAATATAGGCAGTGTCCTACAAGACATCATATTGAGTGAGGTAACTCAGACCCAGAAAGATAAATATCATATGTACTCACTAATAAGTGGCTTTTAGACATAAATCAAAGAAAATCAACCTACAAATCACAATCCTGGAGAACCTAGACAACAATGAGGATGCTAAGAGAGACATACATAGATCTAATCTACATGGAAAGTAGAAAAAGACAAGATCTCCTAAGTAAATTGGGAATGTGGGGATCATGGGGGAGGGTGGAAGTGGATGGGGGAGGAAGGGAGGGAGTGGAGAAAAATATATAGCTCAATAAAAACAATAAAAAGAAAGGACTTTTTGAACTAGTCAATTTTCTCAGAATTTGAGGTCAATGATTAACAACTGAATCTTCATAAAACAAAACCTAAAAGGCTCCTATACAGCTGAGGCAATAATCAACTGAGTGAAGAAGAAACCCTTAGAAGGGGAAAGACTTTTGCCTGCTATAAATCTAATAGGCTGTGTGTGTGTGTGTGTGTGTGTGTGTGTGTGTGTGTGTGTGTGTGTACATATATTTCTCAGCATCAAGGAAATGAATGACCCAATTAAAAAATAGGTTAGGGATTTAAACAGGTTTTCAATAGAAAGAAATTAAATGTTTGAGAAATACTTAAAAAAGTATTCATCCTTCTTGGCAATGCAGAAAATGCAACTTAAAACAACTTTGAGATTTCATCTCACCACAGTGAAAATGACAAAGTTCAATGAAAGAATTGACAACAAAAGCTAGCAAGGTTGTGAGGAAAGAGGAATTCTCATTCACTGTTGTTGGGAATGTAAATGGGTGCATTTAAGCTGGAAATCAGTAGAGTCAGTCTTCAAAAACCAAAAAATAAATCTGCCACATGACTTAGCTATATTATTGTCTGCATATGCCTAAAGGACTTGACATCCTACTCCACAGATACTTGCTCATGTTTGTTGCTTCTCTACTTACAATAACCCACAAATGTCCTTCAATTAACAGATAATGAAAATGTGATAAATGTACATGATGGATTATTATTCAAATATAAGGATAAATGAAACCATGAAATCTGAAGGTAAATGGATGAACCTAGAAAAGATTATATTGAATGAAGTAACTCAGACTTAGAAAGACAAACAACACATGTTTCTTTTCTCTCATCTGTTATTCCTAGTTCAAAATCTTCAGATGAAAGTATATAACATGGTGTAACCATAGAAACCAGGAAAGCATAAAGGGACCATTGGTGGTCGGTGCTTGAAAGTGGAATGGTAGAATACATGTGATATTTATGAATCAGCCTGCCTCTATCGTAGGTTCAAAAGCCATTTTATAGTAAAGACAGACTAGGCTCATTGCTGTTTATTATTAAACCTCTATTTATCAAGAATTGGGCTATGCCCCACCTATAACCTTAACTACAAATGGTTCTGTACTGCCTGTTTCAGGAATGGCAACCACGTCTTTATTTCAAAAATTTGTTTATAATTATCTTGCAACCCTACCTTTGTTTCAAAAGGTTGTTATGATCACCTGTTGTTATGACTACCTTATGACCACTTTGTAATTATGATGCTGTTTCAGGTGGTCATTATGACTAACTTGTTATGCTTATATTCTTGTCCTGTAACTCCACTTATATTGAACACTAAATCCCCCATTTGGAAACCCCCTACCCCTGAGGTTTGAAACCTTTTTCTTCCTCACATCTAATGATCACCTCTTGAACTCTGCCTTTGTGCAAGGCAGCCCATATACATGAATAAAAAAATGCCTTAATTAGTTGCTTGCTTTAATTAATTTGGCCATGATAATTTGGGTCAGTGGTTTTGTTCCTCCCACCTTTGGGATTAACAATAAGAAGTGGCAAACTGAAAACTGAGGAGGAGGTTTTTACTTGGGAGGAAGGATAGAAGTCAATTCAAAAAAGAAGTGATGAGAGACAAATAATACTAAGCCTCAAAGAATCCTATTATTGTATATTTTCTTAAATTTATACTCACTTATTCTCTCATATATGTGTGTATATACAAACACACACACACACACACACACACACACATATATGGAAGCCATGCAAACTGGACTGACAATGCTCCCCACAAGAACCAGAGATTAATAAATCCCTAGTACCAGGTACCATGAGAAACCAGGGTAATCCAAGTGACTCCCCAAACAATGTAGACTATTCTTGTAGCCCTGGGTTGCTTTTCAGAGGTAAGTCTCTTTTGCTAAAGACACTGTGTAGTTAGAATACAGGACTCATATGGCTAACTTAAAACCCTCCTTCTTGTGGTCTGCCTTCCATGGTACATAAAGATAGCATGTAAACTGTCAAGGGAAGAAAGCAATTAATAGTCCTACAATCTGCAACACTTGCAAATCACAACAATGATCACCATGGCAAGATATCTAGAAAGGTACAATAGGTGGCACTCATGTGTCAGAAAAGGTGCAATATGTGGCACTCAAATGTCATTGGTAATCAACAGCTGTCTAATTAGACTTAAGGAGCACTCAGCAGGAGGAAAATCATGCCATTGCTCTGATGTGAATGTGGGTCTATGTCTCTATCTCCATCCATTGGATGAAATTTCTATAATGGTGATCAAGATATTCATCAATGTGACTATGGGACAAGGCTAGTTCCGGCACCCTCTCCTCTGCTGCCCGAATACCTAGCTGGGGACATGCCCGTGGACACCTGGGATCCCCTCCAGGGCCAAGTATCTTGCCAACCCTAAAATGACTCCCTTAATGTAGATATCTTATTCCCTT
>PVIU01017327.1:0-42293 GCA_004026605.1 Ondatra zibethicus
GGGGGTGGGGGAAGGGGAGAGGGGGAAAGAGAAGGGAGAAGGGAAGGACTGGGGAGAGCTTGGGTGAGTGGGAGGGTGGAGATGGAGGAAAGGTGGATATTGGAGAAGGGAATAAGATATCTACATTAAGGGAGTCATTTTAGGACTGGCAAGATACTTGGCTCTAGAGGAGATCCCAGGTGTCCACAGGGATGTCCCCAGCTAGGTCCTTGGGCAGCAGAAGAGAGGGTGCCGGAACTAGCATTGTATTAAAATTTTAAATACTGACCAAGATAGAATTTAGTCAGGACCACCATCTGGAAACTTTCCAGGTATGTGGCCTCGAGACACGTGATGGCGGGGATGGGAGGTTGAGGGGGTAGGGGGTTGGTTTATATGGGCAAACCCCATAGGCCACCGTGCTTTCCCATGAGGCTTTGTTGTTATTTTCTAGGAACTACATTTCCCAGAATCCCGGGCTGGTCCCTGAGCTGGTGAGGCTTTCAGATTAACTTCGGGACTAACAATTGGAGCACTAATCCTGCAAATGGCAATATCCTACCTGTCTTGGTTTCTTTTCCTTTTGTGATAAAACACCCCAACAAAAGCAACTTAAAGGGGAGAGGGCTTATTTTCACTCATAGTTTCAAAGGACGCAGTTCATCCTAGTAGGAACAACATGGCCGCAGGCAGGAAAGACGTGGTGGCACTAGGCTGTGTCACCATTGTACAGCCACACTTGGGAAACAAAGCGTGGACCGGAAATGGAGCTGATAATGAAGTTTCAAGGTCTGCCCCTGTGGTAGCTTCCACCCAGCACAAGGCAAAGGAAGGAAAGCAGGAAACAGCCAGTCCAGCTAGTCAGTGTCCCTGAGTGTTTTGGCAGCTAGACCACATCTCTCCCGTAGAATTCTCCCTTCCTCTCCCGACACATTCCAGCTTTGTAAGTCTCACTGCCCGGTACTTTAAAGCACTCAATCAGAGTGCAAATCACCATATACAGGAGACAAAAATGTCATAGTCATATAAAAATCTCTGCTTCATTACATAAGCGAATATTCAGCAGTCTGCTGGTGGGTACAAGGACCGCTTCCTGACAAAGGATGCCTTGGAATCCCATTTCTTTGAACTTGAGAGCCTGCAACACCCAAAATGACCCGATTCTTCCAGCAAAGGTTCCACCCACCTCCTGAAGGTCCCACAGCCTTCCAAAACAGTGCCATCCGCTCGAGAGCAAATGTTCAAACATTTCATGTTCAAGCCATGATACCTAATATGGTAGCAAAATTAAAGAATACCACATATTATCTGGTATAGCTACATAGGTATTTTCTCCTAGCTATATGGAAGAATAGTTGTGACTTTGAATGCTATCTCTGATTGCATTTCCTGGTGTACAACAGAGAAAAGTAGATGCCTGTAATTGGCCCTGCAGTACCTTGACATGGACTTGGTCCCAGGTTCCCTTTCTGACCTCTAGAATACTTAGTGGCTGAATTTCATTCTCAGGTCAAATATGACTGCTATTCTTATAAACAGAGACTTTTGGAATCAGATATACAAACTGAGGACATGGTTGTTGCAAAGGTATAGGGGAAGGGAAGGTTTTTTATTGTAGATATGACCAGTCAGAGGCATCTGGAAGAGAGGAAGAGAAAGAGTGCGAGCAAATGAGACCAAGAGACAGGGAAGACAAGAGAGAGAGGAAGACAAGAGAGAGAGAGCTTGGCCAAAACAGCGGTGTATGGGAATGAGGACTGGGGGGAAGGGAAGCCAGTGAGCTGGAGAAGTTTAGAGCAGGGGGAGCCAGGACACCAACAGGGACTCTGTAACAGGTATTTGCAATGCTGAGTGAGCCCGAAGGCCAGCATGTGCTTTGTTATGCTAATAGGCACCTCGGGTAGTCAGTCCTCAGGAGTCTCTTTTGAGCCTGACACAACACTTCCAGACTGCGGTGCTCTTCCTGTGCTGGCGCTGGCGAAGTGAAAGATTACAAGGCAAAGGTAAAAAATGGGTGAGTCTCTCCCTTTGTTTGTTGAGCCTATAAAGACTTGGTTTGAATGCTGTATAGACCAGGAAGGCTTGAAACACACAGAGATCTACCTGCCTTGGATTCAGGAGTTCTGGGATTAAAGGTGTGTGTCACCATCCTGCTAAAGTCTGTCTTTTTTTCTTTTTTAAAGATTTATATATTTATTATGTCTACAGTATTCTGCCTGCATGTGTACCTGCACCCCAGAAGAAGGCACCATCTCATTATAGTTGGTTGTGAGCCACCATGTGGTTGCTGGGAATTGAACTCAGGACCTCTGGAAGAAGAGTCAGTGGTCTTAACCGGTGAGCCATCTCTTCAGCCCCCTGTCCTTTTTTTTTTTTTATAATCAGAAAAAAACCAAAACAAAACAAAAGAAAATGGGTCTTAGAAGCCGTACCTATGACCCTATGAATCTTCTGACTAAAATGACCAGTTGCAAGATGGGCCCCGGAGAGGAAAACAGTTTTACTCGGGGCGTAGCTACCTCTTGCACAGCTATTTCCTCTAAATTCAAACATTCACTTTCCCAGGAAAGAGAGAGGCTCCCAAAACTCAGGAAGCTAAAGAAATCTTCTTTCAAGGCTGATGAGACTTGTAAAAATCTTCTCCCTAGGGCGTAAGGTAAATCAGCGGTGAGCAGTTGCTGTGGGAGAGGAAGGAACTTGTTGGGTAGAACTGGCTTCTGGCTGGGCTTGCAGCTCTAACAGTGCAACAACTCAAGTCACCCATGCTCCTGTAAGTAACCCCAACTGTTGTGTTTTTTTAAAAGAAGGGGTGACCCAGCAGCTTGCTGCAGGTCCCCAGACCACACGGTCTCTGCGGCGGGTGGGCGGCCAGACCACGCGGCTAGTCTCCGGGTCCCCATATGGGCTGTGCGGCGGAACGGATGGACCAAAGAGAGCTGGGTAGGCGCACTATGCAGAGTTAAACATTTATTAGATGGGTGATGGAGGAAAAAGGAGAGAGAGAAGATAAAGAGATAGAGAGAGACAGAGAGAGACAGGGAGATAGAGGGAAGGGGGGAGAGGGAAGAGAAGCAGCTGCTGCTCCCGTGAGAGCAGAAGAGGAAGAGAGAGAGAGAGAGAGAGAGTTAGGGTCAGAGGCTGGAAGCTGGGAGTGGGCGTGGCCAATAAGAGGCCAGATACTACATTAACCATCTCATTGCTTTACTTGGCAAACTAGACCCGGTGGGATGGTTTCTTTGGTGTTGACAGAGGTTTCTGTCCCACCAGGTCCCACAGTCGTTCAAGAAATACACAGAGGTCTATATTAATTATAAACTGATTGGCCTATTAGCTCAGGCTTCTTATTAATTCTTATAACTTATATTAGCCCATAATTCTTGTCTGTGTTAGCTACATGGCTTGGTACCTTTTTCGACAAGGCAGTCACATCTTGCTTCTTCTGTGTCTGGGTGACCACTGCAGACTGACCTTTCCTCTTCCCAGAATTCTCCTGTTCTTGTCGTTCCACCTCTACTTCCTGTCTGGCTACTGGCCAATCAGCGTTTTATAAAAATAATACAAGTGACAGGGTAAAAGCACTTTGGTCTGTTGTTTGTGTCATACCTGGGATAAAAGGATGTTTGCCAGCATTTTCCTCAAACTGGGAATGGATATTGCAGCGTCTACTATGGCTATAAATCTGTAGTTAATCTTTCATCAGCAATATTGACAGTACCAAAGATTATTCCTTTTAAATCCAAGCTCAGTTTAACAGTGGTCTCTTATCCTTAAAGTCTTTAAACCAAGTCAAATCTGAAGAAGCAAGTGTATCTGGGTTTCTCAAACTTGTTATATTTCCTGTTCTTCATGTTCTTTTATTTATTTTTCTCCCAGGGCATAGTTTCAAAGTTAGATTCGGGAATCAGAAACATGTCAGTAGTGGTTGACAAAGAAAACGCACTCAAAACAAGGCTTTTAATCCTGAGAGCATTCTGTGATATAAATGGATGTTATTAGTCAACAAGTTTATAGGCTGGCCATGGTTAGCTCTAGAAGGCTTTGTGGTCCCTCAACTGTTAACTTTCTCACCGTGACTTAGCCGTATTAAAATGTACAAAGACTCAAGCCTACCTTTTTAAAGTTTACCAGACAAAGATGCTGATGAATATTTCCTGAAGAAATGTGGTTTTTTTACTTTCATGAAATAAATACAAATAAGTTTTAATTGTTGGAACCAAAAAAGTTGGAGAGCTATTAGCCCTAAAAAGATGTAAGAAGAAATACATGGTTTTCAAACACTAGTAGATTCTGCAACAGAGGAAATCTTACAAATTTTCTTAAAAAATATTTTTATTAAATTTTTTTGTGAGTGTTTTGACTACACATATGTACATGCGCCACTTGCATGCGCGGTGGCTCATGGATGTCAGTGTAATAGGCCCCAGACCTTAGTAGTCTCCCAGATTTTAGCACAACTGACTCCATGATGGAAATAATATTCAGGCCATAAAATCCATCATACAGAAAACAGCACCACCTGCCAAAACAAAAATAAAAACCTAATCCATCAAAGTCCATAATGCTGGGGAGGTCTCTAAATGTATTAACCTTGCCTTTTGGCTTCTGTAGTTCTGATTCTGGTAACTGATCTTGTTAACTGAAGAATGTCCACTCAGGATTTTGGTTTTGTGCTTAGAAGCTCACTCAGAGTAAGGCTTGGTGCTACACTGGGATCCCAAACACCCAGTGAAGTTGCCAGTGGGCTAACAAAGACTTGCTATTGGCTTAAACCCGGGTCTGAGCAGTCTTCTCTGGTGGACACCCCACAACAGTCAGAAGAGGGTGTTGGATCCCTGGAACTATACGTGAGCTACCATGTGGGTGTTGAGAATTGAACCCATGTTCCCTGCAAGAGCAGTAAGTGCTCATTCATAACTGCTGAGCCATCTTTCTAGCCCCAGGGAATATTACAAGTTTTCTAACCAAAGGTTTCATTTTCTCAATCAAAATGAGAAATGTGTTCAAACAGGACGATTCAGGGTATGGGTCAAAATTCAATCAAATGAAGACAGTCTAGAATTTTGCTTAAGGGAGTGTGCTGTTGAACCAAAGGCCAGGATCATTAGCTGCGCAACCGGGAGCAAATTACTCAGCTTTTCTCTATGCCTCAGTTTCCTCTTATGTAAACCGGGAGTCACATTAGTTCGCACCCAGAAGATGATCATGAGAACTAACTTCCACAGAGAACAGCAGACCGCAGGGCACTTGGCGGCAGTCAGACCCACGAGGAATTCTTCCCCAGTGAACCTGATGGGCTCTACTCTGGGGTCACGCGTATCAGGACCCGTCAAAGCCCATTGCGTGGCCAGCTCTCCTAACCGAAGATAACTTCACTTATTTGGACCTGTGGAAGATAGGTCTCAGCAGTCAAGGAGGGCAGGGTTTCTCTGTGTGCAAGTGGACCCTTTCATGGGGCTGGAGGAGTAGATTTCTATCTCAGTGGCCAGCTGTTTGGGAGGTAGGTGTTCCTGACACAGATTGATAAAGTAATTAAAAAGTTGGTTGCGCTTAGGCATCCAAAACATAAGCAAATGCACTGGCTAGGTGTGCAGTGTTAAGACCCCAGAGTCTATTTACTTCAGCACTTGGAGGGAGGGGTGCCAGGGCAGGAACAACAAAAGTAACTTTCCAAAAGTGACAACTGGGCTTGTCCTGGGGACTCCCACTTGCGAACAGATCCAGAAATGAAAATCCAGCTGTTGTATCACTTCATTCATTCATGAGTAGCTGGGGCTGGAACCCAACTGTTCAAAATTCTTGCCTGGTTATTAATTCATTGTTAAATTCCACTGAAAATGGTTCATGCATATAATTCAAGACTTCTTGTAATAATTTATTACACATAAACACAACGGATGTGAGGTTTGATTCTTATGTGCAACTGGAGGTAGAAAAGGCCCATTTATAAAAATAAGCGGGAGTTAAATAGATCTATATGAAAAAGCATTCTTTCAAGTGTCTAGTAATGAATCCTTAAAATGTTAGTGTCATGATTAATAAATACTTCCCAGGAATAGAAG
This sequence comes from Ondatra zibethicus, assembly GCA_004026605.1. Classification (NCBI taxonomy): domain Eukaryota; kingdom Metazoa; phylum Chordata; class Mammalia; order Rodentia; family Cricetidae; genus Ondatra; species Ondatra zibethicus. The sequence goes on from PVIU01017327.1 coordinate 6,039, forward strand.
GAGGAATTTCAAGTTTTTCAGAATGAGCTAAACCATAATGCCATTACTGTTGGATGACTTTATTTCTCAGAATTTACATAAAAAGGGAAGTCTTAAAAACCAAATACTATTGCTGTGCATCTTTATTAAATATATTTCTACTACAGCATGTATTACTTTAAAGAAGGATTATCATCCTTAAAAGGCCTGTGAATTTATTTCCTCGCCCCCAGTAGGGTGTAATCAGCAAAAGGGCCTGAGGGTAAGGGGAGGAGAGGCTGGCGCAGGCTCTCCGGGGTCAGGTTAGTTTGTCACGTAGGAAAGGTCAACGCTGGGCCGTGCTGGTTCCTTCCCTCGAGACAACAAGTCAGGGCTGCGGGGCTTCTGCACGCTCGCCCACCTCCCCGGCGCGCTCCCGGGTGGCAGCGGGGGTCCGGAGGTGGCAAGGGGGTGGGCTGGGGAGAGGAGAGGCCGGCGTCCCCAGGTTGGCCGAGCATCTCCGTCCCCAGCGGGAGGCCACGGGAAGCCGCGCCCACCGGGGCGAAATTTCCAGAGGCCGGCGCCGGGCCCGAAGCCCGCAGGGAGGGCCGCGCACGCGGGATGCCGCGCTGGTCGACCTTAAAGGAGCGGGCGAGTTCAGCGCGCGGCCCCCGCGGCTTAGCCGCCGCTATTCCCGGGTAAGCCAAGGTCACCCTCTAATCCCGCCCGGCCCGAGCGAGCGGGCGGCAGCGGCGGCGGCGGCGGCGGGCGCGCACCTGCGGGCGGCCGCGGGCCCGAGGCGGGGCGGCTCCCGAGGCCGGCGGGGGAGGGGGGATTCGCGGTGGGCGCGCCGCGGCGCCAGTGCGTCACGCCGGCGGAGGGACGGTGGGCTGCGGCCGGCGACGAGGCGCGCGTCCCGGGCTCGGCGGCGACCCGCGCCCCATTCATTCGCGCTCCGCCTTCGGGCCCCCGCGGCGCGGCTGAGGTGAGTGCGCGCGGCGCGGGGCGGCGTGGCGGACGAGGCCGAGCGGCGGGAGGCCCGCGGGGTCCCCGGGTGGCGGCGACCCCAGGTGCGCCGGCCTCCATTTTGTGTGAGGGAATGCGGCGCTCGCTCGCCAGCTCGCCTGCCTTCCCGGGGTCGCGGCGGCGGCGGCGGCGGCTCCCGGGCCGCTCCCTCCCGCCTTCCCACCTGGAGCCCGGGCGGCTCTCGGGATAGCGGGACCCGGGCGGGGTGCGGGCGGGGGCGCGAGCTCCGGGGCGCCGCGCAGGTGGCTCCTTCCCGGCCCGCAGCCCTGGAGTCTCGGCCCCCCTAGAATTCGGGTCATTGTGGTTCTGGGCCAGGGTTCGCTGCCGTCCATCATGCAGCTCTTGGAGAGGCCTGTGCCAGCCGAGATGGCGAGGATGGAGCCTCGAGTCCGGGGTGGTGTATGGCTCTGGGGTCCGGATCGCGTTTACTACGGTTATGGTGCTTGGGAAAGAATGATGAAACGCGTTCCTCCCTTCTGGAAATTTACGCGGGTTTCTTATCAAAAGTAGATCCTAAGGTAAACCACCTGATGCAGGTCCCCCTTCCCCCTTTAGGCCGTCCTTTCCAAACCTAAGTTAAAACGCTGTGAGGATTTTTGTAGGGGATTGGGAGAGGAGGAACGCGCAGCTAAAAGATCACCTTAGAGGAAGAGTTTTAATGTAATTCTGTCAGAATTATTAATTTCTCGTTTGCCAAGATTCTTGAGCATATAGTAATTCTCGCTTAAATTTGTTTTGTACATGGGCTTCTTGAATGAGTTATACCCTTGCCTTTTACCATTGCATCACAACAGGGATTAACATCTGGAGCTCTGGTTGTTGCGTAATACATACATGTGAGCCCTGGAGAGAATTCTTCTAATGGATCTGGGTTTGGTATGCTGTAATTTTTTTTTAAAGCACATAACAGGGTGTATAGGTGTTGTGTTCAAACGCTGTCTTGCTCTATGAAGTACTGAAGAAGACTTTTAATAACCAATATGGAATTGATTAGGCACACATGTTTATCTACTTTTCTTTAACTGTTGCTCCTTTAGAATAGAGGGCGGGGAGAAAGGAACCTGAGAGGAGTTCCTTAGTTATAAACTTCAGTGCCCGTCATGCATAGAAATCGAGTGGCTGTCATAGTGGATTCCTCTTCAGATTTATGAAGAGGCTCCGTTTGGTGTACCTAGATACAATCTATGTGAGTCAGTCACCTCCACACCAGTGGTCATAAATTAAATTGTACCCCTGTAGTTTTTGGTTCCGAAAGATTCATTTCTCGTTATTTTGAGACTTGAAGTCGAGTCCCAATAGCCGGAAGTGGTTTCCATCCTTTAGTAGACTGTACATCCAGTGAAGGACTTGACTCCGGTCTGGAGAAAACAATTCTGAATGATTGAATGCTTTAGAAAGTAAAAATTTCCTGCTACCCTGGTTAATAAATTAAACTTTTAAAAACATCTAAACTGGTACCATATTAAGTACCATCCCCAGTAGAAAATCATGCTTCCTATTAACAGTGCTTGTTTTACAGGCAGAATTACGGAGAAAGGTCCCTAAGTACCCAGTCTCTGGTTAGGGACCTGTTGAGGGGAGATGGGGTCGTCTCTCCTAGCAGCCTAATCCTGCCATCCAGCAGCTGCTTTGACTTTCTCATGATTGTGTTTCTGTGCAGGGCGAGTAGGTCCCTAACTCGGAACAGTTGTGTGTAATTGAGGAGTTTGGAAGTGATCTATCTGGGTGTGCGGTTCATCTTGAAGGTTGCTTAGGATTTTCAGTGATTTATTTATCAGTGGCTGAGAAATCAAGATGGAATTCTTTTCCTCAAGCACTCAAGCCTGTTTGTACTGTTAAATCAGCTGCCTACAAATGCAGAGTATTTACTTTTAAAAGGGGATTTACAATGTAGAGGAACCAAGTAGTCAGTCAGGAGGTTGAAAAGTATCAGTCAAGGATGGTGTAGTAGAGATGCCTGGTTAGATACGATGTTCAATGGATGGACATGTTCCTTCCCACTTCTGAGATTTGGATTCTGTGCGTGTAATGGTGTGATTATTTTGTTCCAAGATGATGAACTCTTCAGACAGTGTGGGGCTCTACTTTTGTTTCTTTAACTCCAGAGTTTAAGTTCTGAATTTGGCATGCCTCATTTGTAAAAGGGTAGTCTGTTGGTCTCTCAAAGACAGCATTACTCGGGTGGGTTCATGAAGAGAAAAGTGATGCTTTAAGGATAGTCAGGGAAAGCTGAGAATTTGCTAAAACATCAGAAGATAATTTTTGGAGTTCAGTGCATGCTGAACCTTTTCCTGGGGCTAGAAAGATTGTTTAGGTTAGAATGTTGTTTAGTTTTAGACTACACTAGAGATAGCTTTCATGTATTAAGGAGCCATTAGGTGTCTCTTTTATGTTGTAGGATACAAAGAAACTGGCCATTTCATTGAGTCTGTAGTTTAATGAAGCATTTTGAATTAAACCTTACAAGTTCCTTAAAATACAAATACACAGTTCTTTTGAAAATTTGAATTAGGAACAAATCAATTTAGTAAACGTTTTTAGGTGCCAAGTTACGTGTTCTGCTTTATTTGTAACTTTGGAAGTATAAAAATAGTTTAATTTGGAAAATTCACCATAGTAAGTACTTAAAACCAGACATTTGTCTAGGGGATAGAAACATAAATATGCTATATTCAGAAATTTAGTCTTACGGATGGGACAGCTGTTAAGTACTGTTTTGTCGGGAGATTGAGCATGGTGCTGTGGGGCACACAAAAGAGGGTACATTGATTTTGTATGAATGAGGGCAGAAGTGCTCTACAAAATAATAATAGTTCAACTTGGTCCTGAACGATAGATGAGATTTTTTTTCCAAATTATTTTTGAGATATACAGCATGGTGTTCCTAGAGCATGTGGAAGGATGCCTGAAGATGGATTGTGCAAAGGCCAGAGTTCAGTTGCTGGGAGAAAATGAGAATTGGGAACAAGTTTTGTTCTGGGTGTCCAAGGAGAAAGGAAGGTTTTAAGTGGCAGGTTGGGTCTGGCCTGTAACGTGGTCAAGAGGAGTAAGAATGAAAATGATTGAATTTAGGAGTTTGCAATGGTTTTGGTAGCTGGAAAGTCAAAATATTAATAGATTGATAAGCTTTAGCCCAATTTAGGAATTAATCAGAATGGAGGAAAAGTCGGTGAGTTTGACTTTTTTGTCTATAAATATATTATTAGATAAAAGTAATGAGCTGTACCAAAAGGGCATAATAGAGGCCAAATTACACACGCACACGCACATACACGCAACCAAGTTGGTTCTAGATATATCTGATGAGCTTATGCTCATACTACATAGTACTTATTTTTCAGTATGATTTCACAGTGAAGGGAAAAAGCAGAAGTTTGAACTTGGACTTTGCTTTGTTGCCTGTCTTTCTGACTTTTGTTAAGATAGTCTCTGCAGTTCAGTTTCCTCAGCTATGAAAATGTAGCTGGTTAGTTACTTTACTTTGGCAAAATACCTGCCAGGTCTAACTTGAAGGAGAGAGTTTGATTTGGCTTCTAGTGTCACAGGATACAGCCCACATGACATGGAAGGGGATGCAGCAGCTTGACTGTGGTGGGGCTTTTGGTAATTGCTTCTGTTATCAGGAAGTAGAGGCATTGAGACTGCCCAAAGACCCTCAGTCTGTTCCCCAGCTAGGTCCCACAGCCTCTCCGAAGAGTGCCACTAAGTGGGGACCAGATTTTAAACACATAAGCCTGTAAGGAACATTTCCGGTCCAGACCCATAATAGTAATACCACACCTAGCTAAAAGTGCCATTGACAGAATTACATGTGATGACAAGCCTAAAGGAAAGTTAAGATTATTATCATTAATGAAATTAGGGTGACTCTTAGTATCTACTTCAGCGAACCTTATTTTTTAATCCCTTTTATTATGTCCCAGCATGTGCCTCCTGTAGGAAATTTTGTTGAGGTACATTAAAGCAATAATTTACTTTTTAAAAAATGATTTATTTTTATTTTGTGTGCATTGGTGTTTTGCCTGTGTGTATGTCTGTCTGTGAGGATGTCAGGTAATTGTGATCTGCTCTGTGGGTGCTGGGGCTTGAACTCAGGACTTCTGAAACAGCTGCCAGTGCTCTTAATCACTGAGCCATCTCTACAGCCCTTTACTTTTTTATTTTAAAAACTGTGTTTTATCTATCCTGTGTAAACCAAAGCTTTTGATTTTTATGAGGTAAAGTATAAACACAATGTTAATAGAATTCTGATTAAAAAAATGAAAACTTTCCACTTTCATTAGTATATATATTTATGTGGAGGAAATACACGTTTTTTAAAATTGAAAATAAGTCATATTAAGAAGAGCCCAGCATTAGGGGTTGGAGAGATGGCTTAGTGGTTAAGAGCACTGACTGCTTTTCCAGAGGTCCTGAGTTCAATTCCCAGTGCCCACATGGTGGCTCACAATCATTTGTAATGAGATCTGGCGCCCTCTTCTGGCCTGCATGTGTATGTTCAGGCAGAACGCTGTATGCATAATAAAAAGAAGAGATCAGCATCACTGAGGTGAAGTCTTCTGGGAAGTGTTTCCTCAGAGTCAGCAAACACAAACTGTTCCAGTGGTGGCCAAGATTGTACTTCATAATGGCAAGAGAACTTGGTGGTGTAAAAGTCACCCAGGTAGTACTGGTTTTGAAGGCATGAAGGGATCATGGAGAACAGCACTGTTGCACCCTCTTCTGATCTCTGCGGGCACAGGTGTGCATTTGATGCACACATATACATACTGCCCCCCCCCTGCACTTGGTGTGGTTCATATTTCAGTATAGTATATCTCTCAGAGTTTTATTTTCCTGTTTTCTTTGGCAGTGGATAGTTTAAGAACTATAATGTAATTTTAGTAAATGTGATTTTTCCCCCCTTTAGTTTGGAATAACTTACTAAGGAAAAATTTGGTATGCACTTTATTTTGTCAGTTTTTAACTTGAACTTTAAAAACAGTTTTATTACTTTGCTTTATTTTGGGGGTGGGGTGGGCTTATGTAGACCTGTGTTTGGTAGCCGTTTCCTTCAGGATTGAAACATTCCATCCTTCAGGGAAGCTCATTCAGAAGAGAAGTAAATAACTCAGGCCTGGCAGTGGTGGCGCACACCTTTAATCCCAGCACTCGGGAGGCAGAGGCAGGTGGATCTCTGTGAGTTCGAGGCCAGCCTGGTCTACAAGAGCTAGTTCCAGGACAGGCTCCAAAGCTACAGAGAAATCCTGTCAGGGTGTGTGGGGGAGTAAATAACTCAGAGTAGCCTCAGGAAGTTCCTGAAGCCTATGGGATTCCCCAGTCCCCTCTTTCCACAAGCATATACAAACAGAAAAGACTGCTGTCACTGTCAGACAAACCAAGCTGCAAAGAAAATTCCCATCTGCCATTGCGGAGCAGTCCTGAAGAAGTGGGGACTAGCCAGGCAGCCTGAAAGTAGCCAGGCCAGCCAGCTGTCTAGAAGAAACAGACCAGCTGAGCTACCCAGAAGGTTTGGATGAACAGAGCCACCTGGAAAGGAAGTCTCCAACCTGGTGAGCTTCCTGCAGCCTGTTCAGTGTGCTCTATGCTCGTAGCTTTTATGAGCTGTCACTGTGCTGGGTGGGCTTTGGTGATGCAGTTGTCTTTGAGTCATTTATGCTCCTGTAACTAGCCCCAATAAAACTCATTGGTTCACCAATTTGGACTTTGGTAGTATATATACTTTGGTGTGTGTATCTGTATATACAGACCTGTGCTTCTACGTACAGGGCTCCCTAACTCTGGGGTGAGTAGAGTGGCGTGAGTGTCACACAATTCATTCCCCGGGTGAGTAGAGTGGTGTGTATGTGTGTTGTGTTTGTATATCACGCAATACCCAGGTTAGACTCAAACTTAACTGTGTAACTGAGGATGCCTTTGAACATCTAGCTCTCCTGTATGTTCTTGGCAAGTGCTGAGGCTGAGATTACAATCATGTGTCACCAGATCTGCTTATGCAAATGCTAAAGATTGCGCCCAGAGCTTTGTATGTGCTGGTCAAATATCCTACTATCCTTCCAACTGAGCTACAGCCTCTGGCTTACGTTTTTCTTTTTCCTTTTTTTTTTTTCTTTTGGTTTTGAGGCAGGGTTTCTCTGTGTAGACTACTCTGTAGACCAGGCTGACCTCGGACTCATAGATATCCTCCTGCCTCTCCCTCCCAAATGCTGGGATTAAAGGTGTGCACCACCTCTGCCCCTTTTCTGAATTGTGAAGTAACCATTTAAAAATCTGAATACAGTGTAGGAATCATCGAAAGTGTAAGGAAACTGCATTGCAAGGTTTAAAAAATTAACAGCTTAGGAATGATTGAGTAGAATGGTTATCATGGTCTATTATAATTATGTTGTATTTAGGTACATTGTGGTCTGTGCTGGCCTTTTGTTTTGACCTGGAAACCTGGCCAGCAGGTTAAAAGCATCTGTAAACTGCCTAGGTTAAGAGCCTGTCCCTGTTAGTCCCAGCTGTGAGAGCTTAATCCACTTTCTTTTTTTTTTTAAATATTTATTTATTATGTATACAGTATTCTGTCTGCTTGTATGCCTGCAGGCCAGAAGAGGGCACCAGACCTCATTACAGATGGTTGTGAGCCACCATGTGGTTGTTGGGAATTGAACTCAGGACCTTTAGGAAGAGCAGGTGATGCTCTTAACCACTGAGCCATCTCTCCAGCCCAGATCCACTTTCTTATCATTCAGACCTAAGGCCCATTTGGAAAATGTTTATAAAATGTCTGCTTCTTGGGTCATTTCGAGAAACAATTGAGATAATGTGTATAGGATGTTTAGCACATGCCTGGTACATGGTAAATAGCAAGTGTATTCGGAGCTTAAAGATAATTATAAATGAAAGTTTGAGGACACCACCCCATTGTAAATCCAGACTTTTCTTTCTTCCCAGCTTCTATTTCCAAGTAAGCTCTAATGTTTTAAAGGAAAGCAAGCAAGTGTAGATAAATTACTAATTAGAAAAAACATCAAATCATTTGATCTGTTCTCAGTTTTTAATGTGTATGAAGAAATGGGTTCTGCTTTTCTAGAGTTTTGAGCTTGGTAGGCTAGACAAATGAGGAAAAATGAATCTCACTGATGTATGTTATATATTACAAGAACCTGCATCTGCAGATTCAACCTTTATCAGGTCAACAGTTTAAGAAACCTGATTGTCCTTGCACTGATCATGCACAGACCTTTCCTTATTATTCCCTAAACAATACAATTTGACAAGTATTTCTACAGCATTTACATCTTTCAGTATTATAAGTAACCTAGAGATGGTTTAAAGTCTTCAGGAAGATGTGTATAGATAATCTCCCAGTACTGTTGCATTTCATACAAGAAAGTTGAATACCTTTAGGCTGAGTGAGTCCTGGAACCAATCTGGTATAGAACCTGAAGGACAACGATCTGTGCACAAGATTCTGTTAACATCCCTTTGACTTGTCTCTTCAGTTCTAGCCAATCTGCCCTGCTAGCTGCTGGGTAAACTGTCTTCCTGCTCAGAGTTGCTTAATGATTTTCTGCTAATGGGTCACATCAGGTTCAGGATTCTGTAATATGGAATTTGTGGTGGTTTGAATAGGAATGGCCCTGTAGACTTGGTCATTAGGGAGTGGTGCTAGTTGAGTGCGATTAGTAGGTGTGGCCTCGTGGGAGTAGGTGCTGTGTGTCACTGGAGCTTTTGGTTTTCAAAAGCCCAAGGCAGGCCCACCCAGTGGCTCTCTCTTCCTGCTGTCTTCAGATCCAGAGCTCTAAGCCACCATATCTTCTGTGTTCTGCCTTACTCCCTGCCATGAGGATAATGGACCAAACCTCTGAAGCCCCAATTAAGTGCCGTTTTTATGAGAGTTGCCGTGGTCATGGTGTCTCTTCCCAGCAGAATACTAAGATAGTATTCTTAGTCTGCTGTTGTCTGATCGCAGTTTATTGTCGAGCATTTCTACTCTCAGTTGCATTTGTGTACCATAGCTGGCTTTGTAATCCAATTGCTTGCCTTTTTCTCTGCTTTGTGGATTCTGTCTGCGCTTCTCTCCCTCCTTGAGGCTTTCATTCAAAGACTACTTTCAGGGAACATTTCTGCAGTTTGTTACAAATTTTCACTTATTCATTTGCTCAGATTTTTTTTTAAGTTTTTCAGGAAGTGTACTCCTATCTGTAATCCTTTCCTGTGAACCTGATGTTAGTGAAAAATAACTGAATATTTCTTTCTTACGTAGGTAAACAAGTCCATGTGTGTTTGCAAGAGGGCAGCAAGAACAAGTGTATATAAAATGAAGAGTGCAGAGGTCTGGACAGGAAAGGTTCAGACCTCTGTAGAGTGGGGACCTTCAGTTGTGTTCCTTAGGGTTATGTTATCTTTATATCACCATGACAAATGAGGTCATAGCTTCAAGGGAGATAGCTTCAAGGGAGATTTATGGCTTAGAAGTTTGAGTCTGTGGGTGCTTAGCTCTGTTGCTGTTGGGCCTGCCGTGAGACAGTGCATCTTTGGTAGAGCAAAGCCGCTTGCCTTTAGCAGTTGGGGCAACAGAAAGGGAAGCTAAAGTACGTTATTTCCTTCTGGGGCATCCATGCTTCTAGTGACTTAACTTCCTACTAGGCCCTGCTCTTAAAGGTTCCACCAGTTCGCAAGAGTGACAAAGGCTGGGGTTGGAGAGATGGCTCAGAGGTTAAGAGCACTGGCTGTTTTTCCAGAAGTCCTGAGTTCAATTCCCAGCAACCACATGATGGCTCACAACCATCTGTAATGAGATCTGGTGCTCTCTTCTGGTGGGCAGGAATACATACAGACAGGACACTGTATACATCACTAATAAATAAATCACTAATAAATAAAGCACTGTATTTTTTTGTTTCTCTTGTGAACTTGATAAGGTTTCTTTACGTTTAAAACAATCAATCTTACTGGTTATAAACGAGACAAATATCTGTGGCATTTTATGTTAAAGATGGTGGCAACACTGAGTGTATTATTGTTGTACTCGCGTTTTACAGAACTAATCTTGAGACTGGCTGTGCCAAACCGCAGCAATTTTAATAAATTCTAGTAAAGTCAGATGTGCTTATGAGGTAGAGAAACGAAGTATAAACCAGAGTCTCAGGTTTAATATTGAAATGGACACTGCTTAATGGCATTCTTAAAACACTTTCTCTGTGTCTTATAAATTGCTTCTTTGAGGTTACAAGCAGTAATCCTCTTGGAGCACTGGAATTGCTGATATCCTAGAGGCACATACCGTACTTTATATAGTACAGCATGTATCTAGTGGAAGCTTCGGTTGCACTTCACGTCTTTTGTATTTAAGGTCATTTGCTGTTGTTCGATTTTGTAATATGACAGACATGTACGAGGTGTTTGGACCTTGTTCATAGTGCGGGCTCAGCAAAGGGGATTTACCAACCACTCCTAGGGATAATCTTTATTTTTATTTTGGTTTTTGAGACAGGGTTTCTCAGGATAGCCTTGGCTGTCCTGGGACTCAAACATCGTAGACCGGGCTGGCCTTGAACTCACTGAGATCTGCTAGCCTCTTCTCCTGAGTTCAGGAATTAAAGGTGTGCACCACAGTTGCCCAGCCAGGGGTTGGTTAGTCATTTAGTGTTCGTGTTCTGTATTCAGCACCTTTCAAACATCTTTGTATCTCATTTCAACCACATGAATCCTGCTTTACTTCAATCACAGACCCCCAAATTCACATTCTGCCTTTGTTAGGGGTAGGATGTAGACACAGCCTGTACCAAATACATTCAAGAGCCTGGGCTGCAGAGTGAGCCGATAGAGGAAGGAGGCTGTGATGCAATCTGTGGTCGTGTCCGCCTTAGGGTCCTGCTTCATCAGGGTTCGATCTGTTAACAATACAATGTACATTCTTTACAGATTTTTGTATATACATTTATGCTGATTCTGCTTATAATTTTAAAAATAGATGTGCAGGTAGGCTCCTTTTTTTGTTTTTAAAGGAATTTGGCCTATTTTGGTGTTTATTTTTCCTGTTTTAAAAATTCTGTTTATATCCTTTGCCAATGTTTATGCATTTTATTTTTAAAAATTCTTTGTTGTCTGTATTAGTGGATTAGCTCTTGTGGATTATGGGTCAGACTGATTATAATTTGCCTGTAGGACTTTTCTGTTTTAAGATACAACTTAATTTTTTTTTTTGATTTGGCGTCTTAGTGTTGCTCAGGCTGGCCTCCAACTCCTGAGTCTAAGGAATCCTTGTGCTTCAGCCTTCCTAGTAACTAAGATCGCAGGGAGCCATTCTGAGCCCAGAACAGATGCAAGCCTTTGAGTACATGCTCAGCAGCTAACCACAGTTTATTTCTGTTCCAACAGAGGTCCTTTCCCTCTACGTGTTCAGATCTTCAGTATTTGCCAAGGTCACGCTACTAAATTCTGTCAGTTTGGCTCTAGGGCACATGATATTAACCAGTATAGACTAATGTCAATACTTTCATGTTTAAGTGACTCCTTAGTGCCAAGTATCTTCTAGGACACAAAGAGAGAACTAAACTTTTAGTTACAATATTTAAAACATTTTTGAAAAGAGTATTTATATTTAAGACTTTCTTGATAGATGCTCTTAAGGTCCTTAACACCTATGGCTTTAGAGATGGTGCAACATTGTCATTGAAAGACCAGCTATTGACTGAGGTCGGTTACCTCTGTTGCTTACTGGTTCTATGCCCTTGAAAAAGAAATGGTGTTTTTAGTCTCTTTATCTGTCAAATGAATACAAGGTATCTACTTTACAGTACAGCTGTTGGAGAGAGCAATGTAAATCTTACTTAAGAACTGTATTTATTTAAGATCCTACCCACCCATCTATAAACTTAGAGGCAGTCCTTACCCAAATGTAAGCAGATCTTTTACAGGGAGCAGAAAGGGCTTGGATAACACTGCTGAGGACCACTTAGATTTGCATGGTAGGAGTGGTAGCTTTTTCAGTTATTTCATGATTGGCATGCTCACCTCAGCATTCAGAGTAAAGGCAAGTGTTTGGATGCATCTAGCGCATCTGGGCCTTAGGGCCTGTGAGGGGCAGGGGCCTAGAATAAAAAGAGTTGAGATGATCTCTTTTCAGGGCTTTTGTTGGTTAGGGATGGGAGTTGGGGAGAAAAGGAAGGCGTAAAGTATCATAAGGTTAGAAACTGGCTTTCTGTGGAGTTGAGAGCATTGCTGATTGGTGCCTAGAACTCTAACCTGCTCTTGAAGATGACATAATTGTGAGTCAGGGCAGGGTCATGACTTGGATTGGTTGTGATAATTGTTTTCTCAGAATTTTCCACCTCAAATGTTTGTACTTTGATTTGGGATCTGCCCCTCAGAAGCCCCCAAACAGCAGCAGAAACCTATGGAAATCATGTAATACTTAAAAAAAAACTAATACAGAAATATGCCCCTCTGCTTTTAAGGTACAGTTGAGTAGCAGTAATCAACAAGTAGAGGGAAAATGACAGTATTAGGGTCTTTTGTTCCTACTCCGCCTTTTCGTAGTGTCTTAAGCACATTCCTTCTTTCCCGTAGTTTTGTAAATCTAGGGAGGGTGAAAAGTAGAGCAGAGTCTGGGGCTGACGGGGTCTTGAGCTCTTCTGTGAGGTCTGCTTATGTTCTGCACAGCTTGGCCAGGATTCCAGAGCACACCATTTGTTTCATTTGTAAAGTAATTTGGACAATTTTTACACTTCACTGTCCGCTCTGTCAGTTTTTGATGAGCTAGTTGGCTTATGTCTGCATTAAGCTTTCTCAGTCATGTAGAATCTGTTTAGGCCTTTTGGGTTATCTCATGGGCAGAGCCTAAAGTACTTGACAGAATTTGACCTGACAGCTTTACAGTTATGTAACATTGAACAGAAGCTTAAAAACAAGAGGGAGAATCGAGAGATTTATCATAACATCCTCCCTCCCTCCCAAACCTCACATCTTCCCTTGCTTTTGTAAGCTGGGCAGAACCACTAATATGCTAATAGTTTGTGTAGTTCAGCCACTAAGACTTTTTTTCTAATTATAAGAATTTGGGAAAAAACTAATTTAGATGTTTAAAGGTCTTTAGGACTAGCCTGTCCAATTGTATCGCATCACTAATGAGACAGTAGAAGTCTAAAGACGGTAAGTAACTTGCCTATGACCATTAAGGTAGTGCAGAGCTGACCCAGGGTTACAGAGTTCCAGTTCTAGCTTTCTTTTGATGTAATATGTACATAGCATATTAAATTATAAAATAGTTACAACAGTTTAACAAAAGGAATTTATGCAACTATGAGAAATACTGATGTGATTTTGCATATTAAATAACTGTAATGGAAAGTATATTTTGTTGTCTGGGTCCATATTTTCCCTGCTTTACTAGTGGTGTGATATTGGTCAAGTTTCTTAAACTGTGAATCTCTTCACTAATAAAATGGTGTGAATCTGTACCTTAGCAATTTAGGAGATATTTTTAAGTGATGCTTATGTCAGCATTCAAATTATGATTGCTATAAATGTGTTAAATGTAAGACTGGCCTTAAAGCCCGAATATGATTTTACTCAGTATTTCCTACTGACTTTCAAACTTAATCAAGTTTAGCATTGAGAGTGGCTAGTAAGAAAAGTGGGTATAGGGCAGATTTGGAAACACAGGAGAGTTTAGAAGATAGGGTGTGTGTATGCAATTAGGCCTCAAGAGTTAAAGAAGTATTTTTCCTTGTTAAAACCAATGGTGGATTGAGTTGTTATTAGGTATTTAGAGTAGAGAATTTATTTTTAATTTTTTAAGTATTAAAACCTGTGATGGATTTAGGTATTGTAAAACTGTTCATAAGTTGTAGTTTTTAAAGTCATTTTTCCTGGTGCATTTGCACTTGTTAGTTTGAGAACACTGAATTGCCAAACTCAAGAAACAGGATTGTTTTTTACTTTAATTAAATTGTGTATACAAGCAAAGGAATAATAATTGACAATGAATAATAATTGACAATAAAAACAAGCCCTGAAATTATGTTTCTGCTTAGAAACCTCATTCTGAACAGGTTTACAAATGAAGGAGAATGAGCTATTTTCGTACTTTAGTCCTCTTCCATTGCCTGTGAGTCACTGTGAACAGCCCATAAACAGGGCTTTTCATTGCTGTTTTTGCTTCCTCCTCTCCTCCCCTTCCTCCTGCCCAGCCAACCCAGGGCTTCTCTCTTGCTTTCAGTGTGGAAGATAAGGTATTTCCCTAGTGTATTTTTTTTAAAGATTTATTTATTTATTATGTATACAACATTCTGCCTCTATGTATGCCCACATGCCAGAAGAGGGCACCAGATCTCATTACAGATGGCTGTGAGCCACCATGTGGTTGCTGCGAATCGAACTCAGGACTTCTGGAAGAGCAGCCAGTGCTCTTAACCACTGAGCCATCTCTCCAGCCCCTTCCCTAGTGTATTTTTTTACATTTTAAGTTTGACAGGAAAAAGATCACCTAAGCTGATAATTAAGTTGTTTTACCAAAGAGCTAATATTTTCTTTTTTCTTTCCTTTGTGTGTGTGTGTGTGTGTGTGTGTGTGTGTGTGTGTGGTTTTTTGAGACAGGGTTTCTTTGTGTAGGTCTGGATGACCTGGCACTCACTCTGTAGACCAGACTGCCTTCAAACTCAGAGATCCGCCTGCCTCTGCCTCCTGAGTGCTGGGATTAAAGGTGTGTGCTACTGCCTGGCTTTGTTGTTTCTTCCTAATAATATTTTATCTACCCAAGATTCTGGTTGATAGCTCTGAAAATCATAGAGTTTGTTTTTTCTCTAAAGGAAATCCTGTGATATTACTTTCAAATATTTTCACAAACTTTCCTTTCTTTTCCTAAAATAGAAATTTTAGATATTTATTTTTACTTCACTTGTGTTTAAGTGTCTTAATAGATTCTGACTTTAAAAAAATCAATTTGATTAAAAAATACAGACATATAAAATTAAAATTTCATTTTAATGTACACATAGTGGTAAAAAAAAGCACCTCCTCACCATAGCTTCAAAATTCAGAAAAAATATATTCAACTATTTATGACATTTACTGGATCTCTCTCTTAGCTATGTATGTATAAAATTAGGCTTTCTAGTTTTTATTTTAGGTAAATAGGAATAGGGTCAGGGTGGGGCCCAGGTGGCTTAGTGGTAAAGGAGTGTGATAACCATGCTGAAATACTGAGTTTAGTCCCCTGTAGTGTGAAATCTGATTGATCTTAATAATAAAAACCTGGAGTCACTTATGGGGTGGGTGTTGGTGAAAGCTGAAAGAGAAGCAGAGCAGCCAGCTACTAGTTCTTAGTTCTCCAAAATCCTCAGACCAGATGAGGTATCCTGTCTCTGTAAGTCCTCAGACTGAATGCTTTGAGCTCCTGTCTCCTCTCCCCATATATTCCTCTCTCTGCCCAGCCATATCTCTTTCTGTCTCCACCTCTCTACTGCTGGGATTAAAGGCATGTAACTCTCTAGTACTGGGATTAAAAGTGTGAGCCAAGACCACCTGGCCTTGTTTCTCTTTGAGACTAGTGTAGCCCAGGGTGGCCTTGAATTCAGAGATCCCTCTGGGATTAAAGGTGTGTGCCACCACCACCTGGCCTGTATGGCTAACTGGTGCTTAGTTCCACACTGATCTTTAGGCAAGCTTTATTTGATAGATTACAAACAAAATTTTACCACATTTCTCCCTTTTTTCCTAAAATAAAAAAAACTAATATAAGAAAAACTATACACAGTAAATACAATAACTATTTACAATATATACAGGCAATAAATAACAGTAGCAATGTCTAATCCATTAACATTTGACAAATTCAGAGAAAATACTCCATTTCTATCACATCTTGGGGGTTCAAAGTCTTGTACCAGGGCCTTCAGTCATTTGGAGCAGGTTGTAGTCAGAAGCTGCTGCTTGAATGTGTCTGTTCAAGAAACTTGTTGAGACAAGTTTAAACTAGGAACAGAAGTTAAAGTTTATGAACTTAGAGGAAAATAACTACATTTGAAACTCTCAGGAAGGGGAGGAGTCCCAAGACCAGGGGAGAGAAAAATATCATCCTCAGAAATAGACTGGTGAGGAAATTTAGGCTGTGCTTTTCTAGAATCCTTTTGTCCTGTGTGAAGTGGATCCAAGGTTTTCTTTTCTTTTTCTTTATCTTTTTTTTTTGCCTATATAAAATTTTATTTTACAAAAGGACATAAAAGTTTTAGATATATTAGTATCACCAATCTGTACTGAAATCCACATAGCAGAAAAAAGCAGGTAATGGGTATCTGTAAAACAGCAGGGGTGGACTCATTTGAGTCCTAGCAGAAACTGCAGACTTGGGTTAGAAGCATGTACATTTTTCTTCTGTCCTAAGGGCCAGATATAGACTGGACAGATGTCTTTGGCCTGATGAGAAGCACCTTTAAGTTTATATATAAATGGCAGCCAATATAAATTCAAACTCTTAAGCTTGTGACTAAGCAGTAAGTAGTCATTGTTCTACCAGCTTATCAGAACTCTGTAAGAACTCTATAATGCTAAACTCTGAACTTTTATATCATAGAAGGGGGTGGTCTGTTCCTGGATGGTGCCTGGGTCATCTCAGTTTGTGGTCTTTCTTGGGACCAGGTATTGTCTTAGGGTAAACTAATGAGATTCAGGCCTCTATTAAGCTTGTCATGGCTGGGTCCTGTACCTGCAAAAAGACCGTTTGTATTATATGTCTGAAGAGAAAAGCAGAAACAAACATTTGGGAAGACTTATGAAATTTTATCTTGTTAAATGTGATATATCAATAGGCCAATTTACTCTTTCTCTTGGGACTTTTTTTTTAATGATTTGTCCTTTTTCTTCATATGTCTCATTTGTCCACTTACTTAGTTGGATGCCTATATTCTCCTGAAAAGACAAAAGCAAAACCCTTCCTCAATTCTAAATTTGAGGTGTTACTTTCAGTGGTTAATGAATAAAGAAACTGCTTTGGGCCTGATAGGACAGAACTTAGGTAGGTGGAGAAGATAGAACTGAATGTTGGGAAGAAGGGCAGAGTGAGAAGAAGCCATGGATCTTCTGCCTGAGATGGACACCGGTTAGAATCTCTGGTAAGCCACTGGCATGTGGCGATTAATGGAGATGGGTTAAACTAATATGTAAGAGTTAGCCAATAAGAAGTTAGAGCTGATGGCAAGCAGTGTTTTAATTAATACAGTTTCTGTGTGGTTATTGCAAGTGTAAGCTTGCTGGGTGGCCAGGACAAACAAGGGGCCCCCTCCTTCTGTAACATTGGGGAATTTCCCTTTAGATAAGTTATCTGATCAAATGGAAAGTACTTGTTAGTTTTAAAAGTTAATTTGGATTGAATAGTCACACTGTTTGGTGAACTATCTCCTCTTCTAATCAAGAGTTCTCTTGTTCAAATCTAACCTTTATCAATTTTGATTTATGGTTTCTCCTGAAATTTTTATTTTATGTTCTAAAGCTGTTCTATCATCCAGAGCAGTATGGCTTTTTTTTTTTTAACTGCAATTGTTCAAAGGACAGTATGGCTTTTTATAATAGGCATTAGGTTCTTTAATAGCTCTGGGAAGGAGTTTCCTCCACTGCTACAGGAAACAACTGAATTTGACAAAATAGCCTGCCAGAGGCCCCTCACAGCAGTTCTGATGGCAAAGGGTTTCTTTTTTCTTTTTTATTGATATTTTCTCTGATACATTTATTGATATATTTATTGATATTTTTCTCTGATACATTTTTCTCTGCTCCCCTCCCTGTCTCTCCCCTCCCCCTTCAACCCTCCCCCAAGGTCCCCATGCTCCCAATTTACTCAGGAGATCTTGTCTTTTTCTACTTTCTACTTCCCATGTAGATTAGATCTATGTAAATCTCTCTTAGTGTCCATCTTGTTGTCTAAGTTCTCCAGAATTGTGGTTTGTAGGCTGGTTTTCTTTGCTTTATGTTTAAAAACTACCTATGAGTGAGTACATGTGATAATTGTCTTTCTGGGTCTGGGTTACCTCACTCAAAATAATGTTTTCTAGCTCCATCCATTTTCCTGCAAAATTCAAGCTGCTGTTATTTTTTCTGCTGTGTAGTACTCCATTGTGTAAGTGTACCACATTTTTCTTATCCATTCTTTAGTCGAGGGGCATTTAGGTTGTTTCCAGGTTCTGGCTATGACAAATAAAGCTGCAATGAACATAGTTGAGCACATGTCCTTGTGGCACAATTGAGCATCCTTTGGATATATACCCAAAAGAGAGAAATAGCCACACTGACATCCAAAGGGGTTGTACCAGCTTGCATTCCCACCAGCAGTGCAAAAGTGTTCCAAAGGGTTTCTTTAACTGCCCCTTGTTAATCTACATTTATTAGTCCGATGCCTGCCCTTGCCACACCTTCTATATAATCCAGAAGGGAGATGCGTTCTGTTTGGATTATGCTTAGAAAAAAACATTGTTTCTAGGAATGCCCTGTTTACAATCCCTTTGTAGGGACTGAAACACTTGACTTTCGATTTTTTTTCAAACCTTCTGGAAATCACCTCTCCTATCCAAGCAGAGTTCACAGATCTCTGTGAGTTCAAGGCTACCCTGGGCTACACTAGATTGATCCAGTCTCAAAGAGAAACAGAGCCATGTGGTGGTGGCTCAGGTCTTTAATTTCAGTACTTGGGAGTCACACACCTTTAATCCTAGCACTAGGGAGGTGGAGACAGGAAGAGATATGGCTGAGCGGAGAGAGGAACATGAGGCAGAAGGAGACAGGAGCTCAGTATTCAGTCTGAGGGTTCAGTGTGTGGATTCGTGGAGACAGGATCTTGCCCCATTCGGTCTGAGGAATCAGCAGAGGTAAAAAGTCTCTCTAGTGGCTGGCTCCTTTACTTCTCTGATCTTTCAGCTTTAGTCCATATCTGACTCTGGGTTTTTATTATTAAGACCAATTAGAATTCGTGCCACAATCCCCAGCATCCAGATGATGGAAGGAAAAACTGACTCCCCGCAGGTTGTCCTCTCACCTCTACTTGCAATCCATGGCATGGGCACATACACTAAATTCTTTACAAACTAAAAAGTGTATGAATCGGGGAACTCTTGGAGCAGGACAGTATATCCTATATATCCCAGCTTTGTTCTTACCTCTCTAAAAACTGGTACCTCAGTAGTTGTCACAGGTTATCATTTTACTTAATTAAAAAATATGTGAGTGCTTTGTATATGTAGCTGTTCACTGCCTGGCTGGTGGTTGTAAAGGCTGGAAGAAGGTGTTGGATCCCCTGGAACTGGGGGTTAGAGTAAGTTGTGAGCCACCCTGTGAGTGCTGGGAGTTGATCTGGATCCCCTGGAAGAGTGCTGAGCTGTTGCTAGAGCCCCACAATGTTATGTTTTTTAACTTTCTTATGTACATTGATGCTTTGCCTGTATATATGTGTGAGGGTGTTGGGTCCCCTGGAACTAGAGTTACAGACAGTTGTGAGCTGCCATGTAGGTGCTGGGAATTAAACCCAGGTCCTCTGGAAGAGCAGGCAGTGCTCTTAACCGCTGAGCCATCTCTCCAGCCCCCTACGATTTTATTTTTTCTTGAACATTTTAGCATGTCATTTTTCAAGAGTACATTGATCAGGATCCTCTTCCCATCCCCCTACGATTTTATTTTTCCTTGAACCTTTTATCATGTCATTTTTCAAGAGTACACTGATCAGGATCCCCTTCAGAATGCATAGGAAGCCTTTAATCCCAGCTCTTGGGAGGCAGAGGCAGCCAGATCTCTGTGAATTTGAGGCCAACCTGGTCTACAAAAGCTAGTTCCAGGACAGTGAGGACTGTTACACAGAGAAACCTTGTCTTGAAAAAGCAAAAAACAAACAAGCAACAACAACAACAAAAACCCAGAATACATAGGATTGGTATGTCTCTTAAGTTTCTTTGAATTTATGTTACTTCCTACTTTTTTCCTGTAAACTCCATCATCATCATTTATGCCCTGGCAATGGTTAAGCACGCATGGGCAGCCCATTTATGATGGTTCTCCACCTGTTCCTATCCTAAGTAGTCCCAGATGCTTGTGTTATTGTCACACCCAAGGTTCCACAGCCTTCTTTATGCTGTCTACCAAGCGATTTTTGGGCCTTCCTCTTTGCCTTATCCCGTGCACTCCTCCAAGCAGTGCTATCTTCAGGTATCTGCCGTCATTCATTCTCATAACATGGCTGAAGGATCTCAGTCACCATTGCCGTATCCTGTAGTTTACTTCCTTCTGTAGATGGAGATGTTTCATTCATTCATTCATTCATTCATTCATTCATTTATTTATTTATTTATTTGGTTTTTCAAGACAGGGTTTCTCTGTAGCTTTGGAGCCTGTCCTGGAACTAGCTCTTGTAGCCCAGGCTGGCCTTGAACTCACAAAGATCCGCCTGCCTCTGCCTCCCGAGTGCTGGGATTAAAGGCGTGCGCCACCACCGCCCGGCTTAAAAGGAATGGGCTACTGCATTTCTTTTTCTTTTTTTTTTTTTTTGGTTTTTCGAGACAGGGTTTCTCTGTGAGATCGATCTTTTTTTCTTTCTTTTTAAAAATTTATTTATTATGTGTACACACACCAGAAGATGGCACCAGATCTCATTATAGATGGTTGTGAGCTCTTAACCACTGAACCATCTTTCCACCCCGATGCTGTGAGATGTTTCTTAATGTCATCATTGAGCAGCCTATCTCTTCGTGTGATGCCTAGAATCCTCCTGAGACATCCCATCTCAAAACACATTCAGCTGCTGTTCTGAGAAGTGTTTCATTGTCCAGGATTCAGAGTTGTAAAGAAGGCAGCTCAAGACAAGTGTCTTATATACTTGTAATTTTGTTGTTGTTGAGAAATAATATGGTTCTACAGGTACCCAGAGAAAATCATAAGAATACTAGAAAATGCCTATAGAGATACCTTTGCACCAGTCAAAGTCTGTGGTGAACTAAGTGATCAGTTTAAGACAATCGTAGGAGAGTTGCAAGGATGCGTCCTCTCACCACTACTCTTTAATCTTTTCTTGGAATTAATAATAGCAACAACCCTGGAGGATGAAGAGATAGGCGTGCAGATAGGTGGTGTGCAAACCAATAGCTTGCATTTCACCAATGATACAGCACTACTTGCTGAAAGTCCAAATGAGCTGCAACCGTGGTAAATAGAGTGGTGGAAGTCAGTGAAAACCTTGGTATGAAAGCAAACATTGAGAAGACTGAGATACAACACATGGGAAGGGCACCCAAGAATTTCAACGTTCTAATGAAGAACCAGAACCTCAAGCAAACAGCTTTGTCTATCTGGGAGGAAACCTCAGTTCAAAGGAGGGAACTATTTCATACATCAAGAGGCGGATAGGGATAGCAAGGGCCGCATTCCAGGCACCAAGAAAGGTTTGGTCAGCAAGAGACATAGTGACAACAATAAAATTGTAAACTCCATATCTCAAGTTTATTGAGGAAACTCTTACTTTGAATTTTGTGGACTGTGTTTGTTTGGTGACTTTTCATATACTTTGGTTTTTTGTTTGTTTTTTTTGTTTTTGGTTTTGGTTTTTCAAGACAGAGTTTCTCTGTAGCTTTGGAGCCTGTCCTGGAACTAGCTCTTGTAGACCAGGCTGGCTTTGAACTCACAGAGATCCATCTGCCTCTGCCTCCTGAGTGCTGGGATTAAAGGTGTGTGCCACAACTGCCCGGCTATATACTTTGTTAATGGTTAATCAATAAATAACCTTTGACTAGACCAATTGTTGTATCATATCAGGATACATGATCTGCTTGTCTCTTGGGTTTAGTGAGATTAATGAACATACCTGTGTAGACCTAACAAAGAAGGGCATGTGTAATCAAAGAGCCCATAGGCCTTCTCAGTGGGTTTATTCAGTGTTGCTAAATACTGAAATTAGCTGAGCTGTCCTTCAGCAATAGAGTGGGTGAGTAAGTTGTATATAGTAGCCTTCCATACAGCAAAACAAGACAAAACCCAGAGCATTTTAACTGGTGGATACAGAAGGAGTTGTTCCTTAACAGAAGCCATGTAGAGTGGAGTGGATTAATTGAGAATATCCTGAAAGAGTAAATTCTAAGTTAAAAAGTCAGCAAAACTAATGTTTTATTTAATCCTTTTTCTCACAGATGGAAGTATGTTATCTACTCAATTTTCAAGGCCTTAGATGAATTTTTGTATCTTGTTCTGTTCATTCATTTTTGTGACTGCGTCATGTTACAATTACTGAAGTGTTTTTATTTCTGACTTTTAAGGGTTTTCCTATCTATGTTGCTTGTTTGCTCTTTCATATTAACAGTAATCAATTAAGTAGATTCAAGGGAAAAAAGACAAAGGTATTTTTGGTCGTATTGCATTATATTAAGCCATTTAGAACCCTTATATTGTTGATAAATTTAAGCTTAATTTTGGTATTGTAAATAAGATTGTCTTTTCTGGTTTTAATTTCAAAACGATTTTTTATAGTTGTTGTATTTATGGTCTGTTTTGTTTTTCTTTCTTCTTTTGTGCCTGGAACTCACAATGTAAGCCAGGCTTCCCTGTAACTCACAGAAATCTGCCTGTTTCTGCCTCTTCTAAGTGCTGGGATTAAAGGTGTGCACCATCATGCCTGGCTCTAAAGGAACAAAGTGAAGATTAGGCTGGTTTTTGTTTGTTTTTCATTTTCTCTACAAACATTTTTATATGAGGTATATCTCATATACCACAAAATTCACCCATTGTAAGCGTATATAATATAGTGGTTTGTGTTTTCCTCTGTGTGTGTGCATACATAGTGACTTTTAAAAACTGTTTTTCTTTATTTTTTTTTTGGTTTTTCGACACAGGGTTTCTCTGCAGCTTTGGAGCCAGTCCTGGAACTAGCTCTTGTAGACCAGGCTGGTCTCGAGCTCACAGAGACCCGCCTGCCTCTGCCTCCCAAGTGCTGGGATTAAAGGCGTGCTCTACCACCGCCTGGCTAAAAACTGTTTTTCAAGACAGGGTTTCTCTAAGTAACAGTGCTGGCTGTCTTGGAACTTGCTCTGTAGACCAGGTTGGTCTGGAACTTACAGAGACCAGCCTGCCTCTGTCTCCTGAGTACTGGGACTAAAGGCGTTCGCCACCACCCCAGGCTGTATAGTGACTTCTTTTTTTTAAAGCAGGTTTGTAATTTTGTTTATTAGCTGGACTGAACTTATATTTTTATTTCTTGGGCTTGATTTTTACAAATTGAACTTGATTTAAAAATATGTATCATACTATGGACCTAGCATTTAGTTGTGGAAGATTTGTGTCATTCCAGAAAGTTCCCGTGTTTTTTAAAAAAAAAAATGAGATTATTTTTCATGTATGTAGGTATTTTATCTGCAAGTATGTATATATGTGTACTGCATGTGTACTTGGTGCTGATGGAGGTCAAAGAGGGTATTGGATCGCCTGGGACTGGGTATGGATGGTTGTGAACTATCACGTGGGTGCTAGAAACCTGAACCTAGGTCCTGCAAGAGCAACAAGTATTCTTAATTACTGAGCCATCTCTCCAGCCCCAACCCCACGTCCTTTTATAGTGACTTTTATGTTGAGGGTATGTAAAGGGTGTATTTATGCATACATTTTATGTGTATGAGCATATGCTCATGTCTTATAACTATATAAACATTTAAAGATGTACCCATGAATTCCTGTTTCATTGCCAATTTTTTTGTTGTTATTTTGAGAGAATGTCTTAAACAGTAGCCTGGGCTGGCCTGGAACTCTGTGTGTAGTCCAGGACATCCACAAACTAACCAAATCTCCTACCTTAGTCTCCAGAATGCTTGATTACTGGTATGAGTCACTATGTCTGGTCTTATTGCCTGTTTTTAATATGAATGAATAATGCTAGAAAGTTTTTGATGTTTGTACGCCTAAATGAACAGACTCAAGCTATCTGTCTTGACATAATGAAGCATAAGTATAGAAGTCTCCTTACAATAAAATAGGGGTGTTACATTACAGTAGTTTTATTTTTAATTAATTAATTTTTTGAAAAGATGGCATTCATTCTAAGTGTGTTGTTCCATGTTTGTCAAAGGATGGCCTTCCCAGTAGATTTGCTGGATAACTGCACACATGAGGAACTGGAAAATTCTGCTGAGGACTATCTCTCCAACTTAAGGTGTGCAGACCCTGAAAACCCAGAGTGTTTTTCTATTCTCAATATTACGGTAAGGCATTCTGCAGTGATTTTTTTTTTTAAAACTACCCTTTCAGTACAGTTTATATACAAAATCAATATCTTTTTTAAAAATATTAGTGTAAAAAAATCATTTAATTTTGAAATATTTACCAGAAATCTACCAGTAAAATGTGCTAATAGTGATTAATCAATATTAACAAACTGAGTGGCAGATCAGGGTTTTGGTGTGTGTAAAGTATGTGCATGTACATGCAAACAGAGGCCCGAAGATATTGGATGACCTCTGCTGCTTTATACTTTATCCCTTGAGACAGGTGTCTGTCTTTGACCAAACCTGAATCTTGAGATTTCAATTAGACTAGCTAGCCAGTGAGCTTTTTCAGGATCCTTCTTGTGCCGGACACAAGGGAATGGTATGTGGTTACTAGGTGAGCGAGCGCAGGTGCACTTGCTGAGGAAACAAGTGCTTTTCCCACCCAGCCACCTCCCCTCCTGTCTGTCAAGACACATACAGATGATTTCTCAGGGTTTGTTTTTTGCCTTTAGTTTTAAAGGTAAGGCACTTACCACTTTTGTTAGGACAAAACACCATGTCAAAGTAGTGTCACTTAAATTTATTTTATATTTGGAATTTTGAATTTAGAAGTTCCTTTTAATTAAAAAAAACAGGAAGGCTCAAAATTACATTTTTGCATCATGAATCTTACCTTTAAAGATTTTGTGATTTTGATCAAGAAGATGTGTTACTTTGAGACTTGGAGTCATTTAAATTCCACTATGAACTGAAATGGCCAGATTTCTTAATATCTCTAGGTCTCAGAACTTGCTTCTGGGAGTATTTAAGATCTCAACTTTTTTATTGTGTGGGGAGGCATGTGTGGAATTAGAGGGCAGGTTTTAGTTAGTTCTTTCTTCCTACCATGTGGGACTTGGTGATAAAACATAGAAGCAAGTTCCTTTACCCACTGAGCCATCTCAATCCCCCTGATGTAAAGAATTTCTAACAACTTCTTCAGCACTAGTATTTTTTGTTTGTTTTTTGAGACAGTGTTTCTCTGTGTAATAGTTCTAGCTGGCCTGGAACTCGCTCTTGTAAACCAGGCTGGCCGTGATGTCACCAGAGATCCACCTGCCTCTGCCTCCTGAGTCAGAGTGCTGGGGATAAAGGTGTGCACCACCACTGCCCAACTGGCACCAGTATTTTTAATTCTTTAAATTGACTGACTCTGGAAAAGTAATGCTAGGTCAATGAAAACAGAGCTTTGTTCAAGTATTGTATGTATCTTGATGAAGCAACTGATCCCTTTTACTAGAAAATGAACTATGTCCC
This sequence comes from Ondatra zibethicus, assembly GCA_004026605.1. Taxonomy (NCBI): domain Eukaryota; kingdom Metazoa; phylum Chordata; class Mammalia; order Rodentia; family Cricetidae; genus Ondatra; species Ondatra zibethicus. The sequence continues at coordinate 31,529 of PVIU01017327.1, forward strand.
TCTCGTGAAATCTAGTGATAATAAACTATCGTTGGTTTTTCAGTGACATTTGCTTTTACTCAGTAGCATGGCTGGCCTCTAGGAATGTTTATAGAAACAAATTTTTATTTTTTTCCACAAGAAAATTTTTGCAAAGAGAAGCCTCTTTTTCACTGTTGCTTGTGTTTATTCTTTTTAGGAGAGACTAGGGATATTTATCTTGTGTGAAATGAAGCTGTTATAGAATACACTTGGGAAAACCTTAAGTTCTGGCAAATCCTTTGGTATTTTTTGTCATGTATTTTTATTCTCCACTAATCTTGAACCGTCTTTTATTTCAGATTCCTATTAGCCTGTCAAATGTGGGCTTTGTGCCTCTTTATGGTGGCAATCAGGCCCAGAAAATTCTTGCTCTCTTTGCACCTGAGGATTCACTCACAGGTCTCTTCTTTGCTTCATTTTTGTAAATTGAGGAATTTGAATTCAAACTGTTAGGAATTTACTGAGAAACTACATAAAATAATTTGTTGTAAAAATTTTTTTCAAATTTTAGTTTTAGAAAAGTGCAGTTCTTAATTGCTTATAATTAAACATTTAATGAATGAAGTAAAATAAAAGTGTAAATTGTGAGTCCAGGATCTGGGAGGAGAGGGTATAGCTGAGTGGTAGAGAGAGCACTTACCTGGACTTGAGGGGTATTGGATCTGATTCTCAATATGGCAGAAAAGGAAAGCAAGCAAGAATGGGTGTATTTTAGGTGTGTGTATAATCCTTAGCAAGTAGCAATATTGTCTTTTTGACCCTTTAGACTTAAATGTTAATGATGATTTTTCTGTTTTAGCTGTGGCACTTTACCTTGTTGACCAGTGGTGGGCCATTGATGATATTGTGAAAACATCTGAACCTTCTAGAGAGGGGCTAATGCAGGTAATCAGTTCATGTCCTTCAGTGAATCCTATAAAGTGATAGTCTTAAAAGATGTTGAAATTTCCCTCATTTTCATATAACCAAGTAACACTGAACTGGGGTTTCTTTTTTTTTTCTTTGTTTTTGAACTGGGGTTTCTTACGGTGAAACGGGGACCTCCTTTATATGATCCTTCCTTTTCTGAGAAGTGGGTGAGAAGAATGAGCTCCCTGGGTTAGCTACTGAGGCTGCCTGCCTCTCTCTACTTAAGCTTCTGACCTTGTGTTTGGAAGAGAACCTAGTGTTTTGGTGTGGTTGCAGTTGAAGCACTACAGTTGGAAGGACTACAGCCCATCAGATTTCATTATCTAAGACAGGCTGTGTTGCAGTTCCTGTTCTCATTTCTTATTTTGAGTTTGGAACTCTGAGAGACACATCCAACTCAAAGGGAAGGACTTTTAGGGAAGAAATATATAAGGGTTCATCCTTCTGCATATTCTATTTATTCATAAAAAGAAATTTTAGAAGAGTAATATACCAAACATTCTTCCTTCTGGAGATTGTATTTATACTTGAATATGCCTTTAGATTGCAGAGTAAGAGGCCTATCGCACAGAAACTGGGAGAATGCACATCTGGATATATGCCAGTCTTTGTAGTACAGCCTAATCTTGAACTACTGCAGATGAAGAAGGAATTTTAAGCATGTATGAAGCCATAAAATAGGTGTAGGGAGCCGTGCAAGAGTGTAGCTTGTCAGCTCTGACAGTGAAAGTGTACAATATCCCATGGAATTGAAATAACTGAGGTATGGCAGACATCCAAAGGATAGAGAAGGACAGGACAAGTAGATGTCTCTTCCTCTCCTACTCATGGGAAGAAACTAAAGCTTCCATGTGTGGACTGGGAAAGGAGAATGACGTAAGGCTGACCACATCTTCAGTGTCCGTCCATCTGACAGTGTCACCTCTGAGAAGTGAGAAATCAGTAGGGGTAGGGCAGGAAGACCAGGTGATCTATCAGATTCTGGCTAATAAGGAAAAATGGTAAAGTCTCATAAACATATGATCTTGAGCAAGGGACATTATTGTTACAGACCTTTTCCTCTTTTATTTGTTGTGGTAAAATTAAATCAATATCATAAAGATTACAGCCCTGTGTCTCAAAGTTAGGTTTAGTTATATGGGCGGAGGTCCCCAGGCTCATGCTACAAGACTCCCCCGCCCCCCCTTTTCTGTCTTGGTCATCACACTACCAGTTCCCTGGAGCACATGGATGGCATACTTACCATTTTCTATGCCCTTGTGCTGAATGAAGGAACTAATCTCTGTAAAGCAGAATCCAGAAACAAAGATGGAACCTGGGTACATTACCATTTTTCTGTGATAAAATACCATGATCAAGGCAATTTACAGAAGGAAGAGTTTATTTGGGCTTACAGGTCCAAAAGAAATAAGAATCCATCATGACAGGGATGCATGACAGCAAGCATGCATGGTGCCAGGGGAGGAGACTGAGAAATCACACCCTGAACTGCAAGCACCAAAGCAGAGAGCAACTGGGAGTAGGGCAAGGCTACATGATCTCAGAGTCCATCACCAGTGACCTTTCCCAGCAAGGCTGCACCATACACATTCCCCAAACAGCTCCAGCAACTGGGATCCAAGTGTTTAAATACCTGAGCCTATATGGGGACATTTTCCATTCAAAGCACCACACTGAGGATGTATCTCAGTTGGTAGAAGGCTTGCCTAGTATACGGAAAGCTCTGGGTTTGATCCCCAGCATTCCATATAGGTTATGGTGCCATGCCTATAAATCCCAGCACCTGGGAGGTGGAACATAGGAGGATTAGGAATTCAAGGTCATTCTCAGCAACATAGTAAGTTCAGGGTCACCCTTGACTTCATTGAGACACTGTCTCTAAAAAATAAGTAGGGACAAATAAATTACATAGGAATATATGTAAAGTAATATGTATGTGTGTGTGTGTGTGTTTCAGAAAGATTAGTTGTACATGTACACACTATCCTCAAACTAAAAGAGCATGTGTGAGAAAAATTCGGCTTTAAATAAATAGAAGTAAAATGAAGCTAAGAAGCGTTGATAGCAAGTTCACATTAATTTCAGAATATCCTCAATGTATAACACTGTATGCCAAGTGTGCACAGAGATCCTAGAGGATCTGAAGCATTCCTAAGGGAGAGGACCGGGATTCCAAAGTAACTCTTAACTGGCTTTATTCTATTTCTTCGGTACTTAAGGTTGTATTGGTATAAAATTCAGAAGAATGTCATAGCTATCTTCAAATAATGGTACTCTGTGTAGCTGCATATTATCAAAGAATAGCCATTGGAAAGTAGATTTCAGCTCAGTGTGAGGGAGTTTTATATTGGTTACTGCTACATAAGGAAGTGGCCTTGTCATTTAGAGATTGACTGTTCTGTCATTTCTTGTATTGTTTGGCTTGGAGAACCCCTGCCAGGGGTATTTATTTGTGAAGTGTGTACATGTAGCAATAGTTTCTTTTTCTGCATAAATGATCAGGACAAAGTTGTTTTCCTTTAAGGTAATGATTAAAGAATCTGGGTTGCGATCCTTTTGGGGGTCAAATGACCCTTTCACAGGGGCTGTATGATGGATATTTATATTATGATTTATAACAGTAACAAAATTACAGTAATGAAGTAGTAACAAAATAATTTTTTGATTGGGAGTTACCACAACATGAGGAACTGTGTTAAAGGGTCACAACATCAGGAAGGTTGAGAACCACTGCTTAAGGGGACTTGGAAGAAAATAGACTTTATAAACAGAAGTCTTGTTTTTGCATTAGAAATGTCTGTGGGAAAGCTGACTTTAATAACAGAAGGCTGGGGTAACCGTGCAGTGCCTGTGATGGTGTGGCTCTGAGTGAGAGCTGGGCTTCTGTTTTCATGCTGTGCCCCAAGTGTGTTTCCCTAGACTTCCCTGCTGTCACCCTTTTGCTCATCTGCTCTATCAAAGGGGTGTGTGGGTGGGAAGGCTGGGTATCCTTATAGCAAGGATAGGGCTAGCTAAGGAACATTCCACCTGAAAAAGGAAAGATGCCTTTCTCAGGGGCATAGTTAGGACTGCCTTCATGTAATGAGGTAATTGTTCTGCAACTCTTTTGGGAATAGTATAGGCTTTTAAAAATATTTATTTTAGTATAGGGGCACAAATAGGGTGAAATAGGATTGAAGCAGAGTATGTAATGGGGTACAGTAGTTAGGGCCACAGACACCCCTTGGATCTGGGCAGCTAGAATTATGAAGACACTGCACTAAGTGAGACGCTGCACAGTGTGTGCCTTGGGCCCTGTTTTGCCCGTTTTAGAATTTGCTACAAGACAGTATCTGTGCATCAAATGTGTTTGTGGGAATGGACTGTTCTTGTTAGTGATTGGCCTTGATTCTATGATAATAGAATGTTTATGATAATAGAATGTTTCAAATTGTGTTAATGGTACTGGAAGTGCTCTGATGACATAGGAACTGTGGGAGCTGGGAACAAGGTGACTGGTGTCTCCTAATAGCTGCATATTGTAACTGCTGTGCCTGCTGTCTGACTCTCTTTGTAGGTGAGCACTCTTGGAGAAAGAGTGGTTCTGTATGTTCTCAACCGAGTTATTTATAGAAAGCAGGAAATGGAGAGAAATGAGATCCCATTCCTGTGCCATAGCAGTACTGACTATGCTAAGATTCTGTGGAAGAAAGGAGAGGCTGTTGGGTTTTACTCAGTTAAGCCTACAGGTGAGTTTTACAAGTTACTTAAACTGTGTTACAGAAATCTCCATTTTGGTCCTCAACTGTGTCAGTGTGTTAACCGCTGGAGTGCAAGCTGAGATGCTTGCACTCAGGATTTCTTCTGAGTGTCACAGTTCTACTGTCCACAAGAGAGGACCGCTAGGAAAGTCTTTCGAAGAGTAAAGACTAGACTTTAGACCCAGAAGATTAGCCTTTCTGAACAGAAGAGGGAAGGTTGTAATTTCACCATAATCTTTATAGCCATGTGTTTGTTTAAAGGTTGCTGTTTTGATTTCTGCTGCTGTTCCTATTACTTATTAAACCTGCTTGCTGCTTGGCCTACATACGTTGCCATTTCTATTTAGAATACTTAAAATAAATACGGATTTGGTTTTTCAGTTTTTGTTTTGTTTTTTTTTTTTTGAGGAGGGGTCTTATTCCTACTCTGTAGGTCAGTGACTCCGACTATGCTCTTCGTCATTTGGTGTGTCTTGGCACTCCCTTCTCTTCTGGGATCTGGCCTTTGCTCTTGCTGTTCTGGTAGTCAGCTCCATTTTATATCCTAGAGCTGATTTCAGCCTTCTCTTCCTTTTAAGCTCGAGCGCCATCTCCCTCTGCTGGCTAGTAGTGGAATTAAGGACCTGTGTGCCAGCCTTTAGACCAGGAAGAAACTTCTGTATTTCAAGGAAGTGCCTTTTCTTTAAAGGAAACTGAAGCGTAACTGAAATTATTTTTGAGAAATTATCCCAAAGAAAACCTAAAACACTCTTGCCTTCTTTCTCGCTTTTGGTTTCGGTTTTTCCGAGACAGGGTTTCTCTGTAGCTTTGGAGCCTGTCCTGGAACTAGCTCTTATAGACCAGGCTGGCCTCAAACTCACAGAGATCCGCCTGCCTCTGCCTCCCGAGTGCTGGGATTAAAGGCGTGCGCCACCAACGCCCAGCTCTGTCTCACTTTCTTTCCCTCTTCACATATACTGTAGCTATAATATAAAATCTTTTAAAAAATATTTGTGTGTGAACCTTATAGAAGAGAAAGTGGGAAGTACACTTGAACACATTGGCACAGGGAACCACTTCCTAAATAGAACCCTAGCAGCACAGACACTGAGAGAAACAATTAATAAATGGGACCCCCTGAAACTGAAAAGCTTCTGTAAAGCGAAGGACACGATCATCAAGATAAAACGACAGCCTACGGAATGGGAAAAGATCTTCACTAACCCCCCATCAGACAGAGGTCTGATCTCCAAAATATACAAAGAACTCAAGAAATTGGACACCAAAAGAACACATAATTCAATAAAAAAAATGGAGTAGATCTAAACAGAGAACTCTCAACAGGAATGTAAAATGGCTGAAAGACACTTAAGGAAATGATGTTCAACATCCTTAGTCATCAGAGAAATGCAAATCAAAACAACTCTGAGATTCCATCTTACACCTGTAAGAATGGCCAAGATCAAAAACACTGATGACACCTTATGCTGGAGAGGTTGTGGGGGAAAAGGGAACACTTCTGCATTGCTGGTGGGAATGCAAGCTGGTACAACCCCTATGGATGTCAGTGTGGCGATTTCTCAGAAAATTAGGAAAGAACCTTCCTCAAGACCCAGTAATACCACTTTTGGGTATATATCCAAAGGATGCTCAATCGTGCCTCAAGGACATGTGCTCAACTATGTTCATAGCAGCTTTGTTTGTCATAGCCAGAACCTGGAAACAACCTAAATGCCCCTTGATTGAAGAATGGATTAAAAAAAAGTAGTACATTTACACAAAGGAGTACTACACAGTAGAAAAAAATAACGACAGCTTGAATTTTGCAGGAAAATGGATGGAACTAGAAAGCATCATTTTGAGTGAAGTAACCCAGATACAGAAAGACAATTATCACATGTACTCACTCATAGATGGTTTTTAAACACAAAGCAAAGAAAACCAGCCTACAAACCACAATCCTGGAGAACTTAGACAACAATGCAGACACTAAGAGAGACTTACATAGATCTAATCTACATGAGAAGTAGAAAAAGACAAGATCTCCTGAGTAAATTGGGAGCATAGGGACCTTGGGGGAGGGTTGAAGGAGGGAGGGGAGCAGAGAAAAATGTAGAGCTCAGTAAATATCATAGAAAAAAATAAAAATATTTGTGTGTATGAAGGTCAGACAATTTGTGGGAGTCAGTTCTTGCCTCTCACCATGTGGGTCTTAGGGATACACTCAAGTTAGGCTTGGCAACAAACACTTTTACCTTCTGGGCCACCTCACTGGACTCTAAAGTCTTTACAAAAAATTCATAGTTAAATGAAGTCTTTTGAAGTCATTTAGTACTTAATTTTTATTAGCAAGTCATTTGATGGGGTGTGAGTCAGGACTGACAGTGACTTTGGTGGAAGGTAAAGGAACTTGTTCTGAGGTCTGAGTCTTTGCGACATAGTGATGACATCCCAGAAACTAGAAATTATTTTTTGCTTGAAATAAAGAGATTACTGTGAGGGATTTATAGTTTGTTTTCCAGGTTGAGTAATTTTATGATAAGGGTATTTGCAGGGTTTTGTTTATTATCATTTCAAGACAGGGTTTCTCTGTGTAGCCCTGGCTGTAGACCAGGTTGACCTCAAACTCACGGAGATCCACCTGCCTCTGCCTTCAAAGTGCTAGGATTAAAGGCGTGCGCCACCACTGCTGCCAGGCTTTGCTTTGTTATTTTAATGAATGATTGCATTAATTTATTCCTTTAAGGTTTTTTTGTGATTCTAGTGACCAAACCAAAGGTCTTGAAGATGCTAAGATGTGTTCTACCACTGACCTATAGCCTCTGCTCTTGTGATCTTTTTATATTTTCAAGACAAAATTGAGAGACATCAAATATTTGAAATTAGCTTTTTAAATAAGTAAATTAAAAAGTTTTTTTCTCATTTTATTGTTGAAGGAGGGCTTTTATTTAATCATGCTATTGAAGTATATATATTTCTGCTCTATATTAAAACTAAAATTATGTTCTATAATTCTAATTCTTGGAAGACTTATCTCCCAGTAACAGCAATCCTTATATTTATTAGTAAATAATGTGAGCAATAATGATAAATATCTCAGGGCATACATGTCATCAGTATGGTGAATGGTCTAGCATACTGAATTACTTTGAGATTTTTCACTTATACCATATTTCACTTTTGTTCATAAATTAATATTTTGGTCTTAATCTGTTATTTAGTCAGCTTCTTAAATATAATTCACATTATATCTGCAAGTAATGGCCTTTTGTAGATTTGCATTTCCAAACTAGGAGTTTAATTTAGAATTAAATAGAAGTAATAAGAAATACTTAAAAATAAGAAAAATACTACGTTCTAATACTAGAAGCCATTTTTTAAGTTAGAAAAGCCCATTTTCATATTTACTCTATTCAAAAGATTCAGAAAAAGAGAGTCTATTTTTCTCTAAATATTGGTATCAACATTTGAGTGGAAACAGGAAAATAAATATTTAAAAGTGGAAAATAGACTAAAATAAATAAGGATAATTGTCTGTTGTGTATGTTTAGATCTTTGCTGTCTCAAGTCTAAATATATTTGGAAACTACCTAGCATATAGTTTGTTCCCCTAGTTTCTGTACTAGAAGAATTTGTCTAGGTAGTAAGACGAGTGTGGTTTGGTAGAAAAGATTGCACTGATTTCATCCTTTATGACTGTGTAGTTTCCCCAGCAGCTCGTTGCAGGTGGTTGTAATCTTAGTACACAGTAGACTGGGAGTACGTACATCAAAGGAAAAACTAGGCTAGTTTTTATCAGTTTTGTGACCCAACTAAATTAGAATTATAGTATTAAAAAAGCAAACAATCAGGTTACTATGAGATCTTCCAAAGTTGAGTGTTCTGTTAAGAAAGACAAGCATCCTCAAATTATTTCAGTTATTTTTAAGGTGAAAAATTTTGTAAGGATTCATACATTTCCAAAAATATTCTACTTCAGAAAACCAGCAAATATCCAGCCCAACAAGCTTTTGCCTTGTGTCTCTTTTGGCTGCCCACAAGGTTGCACTGAGTGTGCTAGGAGTGACTTCTCTGCATTCACATGTTTTCTGCAGGCAGATACTTTTTCTCTTCAGAAAAAGAAAAAAAAGTTCAGTTTTTGTTAATTTTTTTTTCTTTTTTTGGTTTTTCGAGACAGGGTTTCTCTGTAGCTTTGGAGCTTGGCCTGGAACTAGCTCTTGTAGACCAGGTTGTCCTCAAACTCTGAGATCCGCCTGCCTCTGCCTCCTGAGTGCTGGGATTAAAGGCGTGCGCCACCACTGCCCGGTGGTTTTTGTTAATTTTTAAAGAGTCTTTTTGGTTTTCTTTTTCAGAGTCTCTTTGTAACTTACTTATAAAATGTAGGGTTGGTAGTCAATGGAAGTAAAGTTGTATTTCTAAGGAAAGTTATAAATAGTTACCTGTCTTGGACCTGACTGCTCTGTTGTATTTATAAAAAATCATAGAAGTTAAATCTATAGATAAATTTGTCTTATAACATACCATGAATGACCTAAAGGACAGCGCTTAACGAAATATAATTGGAAATGTTCATGTCACAGACCTCATATTTTATCTTCTTTCCCTATATCATTCTGTATTTAACAAAAAATTAGCTGCAAAAATACTTGACATTTTTTGTTTCGTTTTTCAAGTTCGCATCTATTGCAGACTGACTGGCTCTTCATTTTTTCCTCATTTGGATGAATCAAGATGTGTTCTGTGTTAATTTTTGAAGATTGCAAAGCAAGATTTCTTAGGATATGAGGGAGAGGGTGGACCAACAAAGTGTGTATGCGTGCAAGAGGTTGATGTTAATTGTGTCTTCCTCAATCACTCCACTTTTGTGGGACAGGATTGCTCACTGGACCTAGAACTCAGCTAATTTGGCCTCCTCTGTCTACCTCCCCAACAACTAAATTACAGGCACTTGTTCCTGTGCCTGGCGTTTTTACCTAGTAGTTAGGGATAGAATTTACAGGTATGTACTGCCATACCTGACTTTTTTATATGAGTGTTAGGGATCGAGTTTATGTTCTCTTGCTTCATGACAAACAGTTTACTGACCTAGCCATCTTTCCAGCTACTGGACAAATAATCTTTATAACAATTTCAAATAATTGTTATATTAATAATTATAATGTTTTTAGATTAGGTGTGAAACTTAAGAATTTATTCACTTCAGGCACAAAACTTGTATTTAAAATCTTCATTCAAATTTGAGTCATAACTGGTGATTGAGTCACATGTCTGTCTTAGTCCATTTGCTGATGCCAGCAACCATCAGCTGGGTAAGTTATAAGGAATATGTGTTTATTCATCCGGTGATGCCTTCTTGTTGGTAGAGTTGGAGTCTGGGATCACAGAAGAGACCTAGTCAAATTGGCTATTGTCAATATAGAACCATTAATCCTTCATGCATGATGGTAGATCACTAATCACCTTTTTCTTCCTTCCTTCCTTCCTTCCTTCCTTCCTTCCTTCCTTCCTTCCTTCCTTCCTTCCTTCCTTTTTTTGAGATAGGGATTCTCTATGTAGCTCTAGCTGTCCTGGAACTCACTCTGTAGACCAGCCTTGCCTCGAACTCAGAAATCCTCCTGCCTCTGCCTTAACTGGGGTTAAAAGTGTGCACTACCACTCCCAGCCCTAATCACTTACAAGATTCCACCTGTTCCTAACCCTTGAGACAGAGACAGTCTATGTTGTTGCAATGAGGGGCTCGGGCTGCGTTCCCGGCGCCGGGCCCCTTGTTCTGTCCCGCCCCGCTCCCAGTGCGTACTCGAAATAATTACACGGAAACTATTCATTTAAATACTGCCTGGCCCATTAGCTCTAGCCCCTTATTGGCTAACTCTCACATATTATTTTAGCCCATCTCCATTAATGTGTATCGCCACTTGAGTTGTGGCTTACCGGCATGAGTCTAACCCGTGTCCATCTTGTGCTGGAGAAGCATGGCGTCTGCTACACTGCCTTCTCTCTCACAGCATTCCGTTCTATCTACTCCGCCCACCTAAGGGCTGCCCTATCAAAAGGCCATGGCAGCTTTCTTTATTTAACCAATGAGGGCAATACACAAATAGAAGACCCTCCTACAC
>PVIU01017328.1:0-42294 GCA_004026605.1 Ondatra zibethicus
TTTTTTTTTTTTTTTTTTTCTTTTTTTTTTTTTTTTTTTTTTTTTTTTTTTTTTTTTTTTTTTTTTTTTTTTTTTTTATTTTTTTTTTTTTTTTTTTTTTTTTTTTTTTTTTTTTTTTTTTTTTTTTTTTTTTTTTTTGCCTGTAGGGTAGGTCAGGTTAGGCATGTACCATCTTGTATATATGGAACTTAAAGGTTTGCATTCTCTCCTTCCACCACAAGGTCTCCAGCTATTTAACTCAAATCATCAGGCTTAGTGGCAAGCACCTTTACCTGATGAACCATCTCACCAACCCCTGTTCCATTTTGCTGATGCCTTTGCCCCCTGGCAAAGGAATTTATTTGAACAGTCCTTAACCGAGAATAATTACCACATCACCTCCAGTGTACCTTAGCCGTTAGATCAGAGAATGACATTATTCAGTTCTTTTGGTGTTCTTAGAGAAAGTAAAGAAACACAACCCAGTTGGCATTCTTTAATTTCAGCCACCATGCCTGGTGTGTGAAGATTATGCTAGTTACGTTCTGTCAGAAGACGTAAAGAACCGTCTGTTCTCCCTAGGTAGGGCACCAAGAGACCCAAGAAACCTCTTTTAAGGACAGCCTGCTGAATTTATTGAGATTCCTTACAAAAGCATGAATAACTAGAAATTAGTTGAATCTCCAGAAGTTCCCACCCTGTTGCAGAGGAGGGCCTGCTCGTTCGTCCCAGCCCCCCCCCCCCCAGCTTAGCCCTGAAATGACCACACAGAAACTGTATTAATTAAATCACTGCTTGGCCCATTAGCTCTAGTTTCTTATTGGCTAATTCTTACATCTTAATTTAACCCATTTCTGTTAATCTGTGTATCGCCATGTGGCAGTGGCTTACCAGGTAAAATTCCCAGCGTCTATCTCCTGCTGATCCATGGCGTCTCTCTGACTCTGCTTTCTTTCTCCCAGAATTCAGTTCTGTCTTCCCCACCTACCTAAGTTCTGCCCTATCAGGCCAAGGCAGTTTCTTTATTCATTAACCAATAAAAGCCACATGTTGACAGAAGGACTTCCCACGTCACCACCCCAGCATGGGAATTATTCACGAGAGCTGTATCTCTGTAGTCTTAACCCCTAGTCAGCCTTCTCCCTTTTATATACTTCATCACACACTATGCCAAGACCAAACACAGCTGAAGGGAATGAGGGGACTGAGTGGTGACTGGGATCTCAATAGTACCAACTCTGCCCTTCTGCCCGGGAGTGTTAGCAGCCCTATTACTGTTGCCATGTATGTAGCTGTCACTGTATTGCTTGCTTTTCTTTTTGTGATGACTGAGGAACAAGGTGTTCTGTAGGTCACACAGTTATCTTCATTATCGCAGATGGTCTTGTCACTCCTGCAGAAAATACCTCACTTCAGCACTTAGTATATCTTTTATATAGAAATTTGAAGCTCAGAAGCACTTCCTAATCTATCACTTTTCTTTTAGCCAGAATTTGGAGAAAAGACCATTAATTGCTCTTTGCCTTTCTGGTCTCCTCTCGCTAAAAACATCTTTCTCCTTCTCTGTCCCTCTCCTCCCCCTCTCCCTCTCCTGCTCTCCAGTTCTCTCTCATCCTCATCCTTCTCCCCCCCCACCCTTGTTGATTCTTGTTCACCCTTTCTCTCTTTCAAAACAAGATCTTATGTAGCCCTTAAACATATGATCCTCTTGCCTCTACCTTTCGAGCACTAGGTGCAAGGAGTAGACTACCATACCATACCTGGCATGAGGACATAATTTTTGACCCTTATTTTCTTATCTCCTATTAAATGCAGTAGGTAAAGGTAGTTAGTTTTTTCCCTCTTCAAAATATCTGGCATATAGATTTTATATGTTTTAGTGTTTTTTTAAAGACTCATACTTAAAATAATGATTAAAATAGGATTTATTTAATACTTCTCAGATTACAAAGTACTTTCACATGCTCTCTCTCATGTAATCCTTATAACTACTCTGTGCCTTAAATGTGGTTCTTTAAATGCCCTGCTATGAAAATGTCTTGTTTTTCTTCTAGTTAATCTCTTCTATTTTATACAGTAAGGCGAAGAAAATACTTTTAAAATACCACTTGATTTTTTTCCCCTGGCATTAGACTGTTGGTGATTCTCAGCAAGCTGAAGAATGGAGCAAAAACTTCCCCATATGTCAGTTTCTCATAAAGAGCATACAGGAGGAGAGTTTATCTAGTTCATGGTTCCAGATGCTTCAGTTCTTGATTCCCTGGGTTTGTTGCTATAGGCTGGTGGTGAGGCGAAACATATGAGTAAATAGTATAGTGCAGCAGAGCTGTGAACCATTGGGTCTGGAAGAAAGAGAGAGAAAAAAAAGATTCCACAAGCTAGATAGACCATTCAAAACTATGTCCTGGTGAATGACTTCCTTTTATCAGGCCCCATATGCTAGTTTTTTATTATCTGTCAATAGTGCCATCAAATTATGAATCCACCAGTGAACTAATCCATAGACTAATTCAAGTCAGCCTTTCCTGATCCAATCTCCTCATAGTTATTGGCCCCACAAGCTAGGACCAAGTCAGTTTGCTTCACTTTAGCAAACATCTGTTACTCTCAGATACTGTATTAGTTGCTGGGGATATAAGAAGCATTTGATTAGGGATGTAGCTTAATGATAGAACATTTACCAAGCCTAATAGATAAGGCTCTGAATTTAATCCTCAGTGTACACACACATGCTTGCGCTCTCTCTCTCTCTCTCTCTCTCTCTCTCTCTCTCTCTCTCTCTCTCTCTCCACACACACACACACAGACGCTAAACATTCTTGTCCTTAGGAAACACACCACTTCCCTAAGGTAAAAAGAAATATATATAACAAACCTGGCTTATACCTGTCTCTTTGCTCTTCAGAGACTGAAGCAGGAAGATTGTTATGAATTCAAGGCTAGCCTGGACTACATTTTGAGACCCTATTTCCAAACATGGATGGATGGATGGATGGATGGATGGATGGATGGATGGATGGATGGATGGATGGATGGATGGATAGATGATGGATGGATGATGGATGGATGGATGGAATGGATAGATAGATATAGTGGAGCGTGGTTGTATATGCCTTCAATCCTACTACTGTTCTGAGGCTAAGACATGTGGATCTTGGGTTGAAGACCACCCTGCTCTAGATGGCCAGGGCTCAAGATGCTCAAGACTGACAAGGGCTATATAGTGAGATACTGTCTTTATTTTTTTTATTTTTTAAAAATATTTATTTATTTATTATGTATACAATGTTCTGTCTGCATTTTTGCCTGCAGTCCAGAAGAGGCACCAGATCTCATTATAGATGGTTGTGAGCCATCGGGAGGCAGAGATAGGCCAATCTTTGTGAGTTCGAGGCTAGCCTGATCTACAAGAGCTAGTTCCAGGACCGGCTCAAGGCTACAAAGAAACACTGTCTCGAAAAACAAATAAACAAAAACAAACAAACAAAAAAACAAAAGAAGAAGAAGAAATGACATTCCACTTTTCTAGAAACTAGATGTTCATTTGTTATTAAGCTTCTTGAACCCATATAAAAAACCAGCTCCAGGCTGCTCAGTGCTACATAATGAGACCCTATGCCTCCCTAAAAAAAATTCTGAAGGAAAAATATATTTTTTTCAGGCTGGGGATGTTCAGTAGTAGCACAGGGCATGCTCAGTATGTGGAAGACCATGAATTCTATCCCCAGTACCACAACACACACACACACACACACACACGAGGAAATGCCCCTAAATGTAGTCTGGTATTCTGTTTGTTTGTTTTGTTTTGTTTTTCGAAACAGGGTTTCTCTGTGGCTTTGGAGCCTGTCCTGGAATAGCTCTTGTAGACCAAGCTGGCCTCGAAGTCACAGAGAGCCGCCTGCCTCTGCCTCTCGAGTGCTGGGATTAAAGGCGTGCGCTACCACCGCCCTGCTCAGTCTGGTATTCTGACTGAACTCAAACAACTAGAGAATATGATGCATGAGAAGAAGTGGTAAAAAGCCAGTAAGGTTCATTAGAGACAACCTGTGGATAGCCTTGCATGTGAATTCCTTTTCTGCAGTGCACATACCCAAGAGTATATCATGATAGATCAAGGCCTCTGTTTACTAAGCTGCAGAAGAAATAAGATACATTGTTCTTGGAAACTTTTTTTCACTTGTAGAGTTAAAGAAATATATTTACATTAAAACGAGTTTATAATATTAAAAACTGTTTTTTAAAAAAAAATTGTGAGCCTTTCTTTAATGCAAGTGATCAAATGAATTAAAGGTGTTTTTTTTTTTTTTTCTTTTGAGATAGGATAGGGTCTTATATAGTTCTACTTGGCCTGGAACTGCTAATGTAGACCAAACTGACCTTGAACTCACAGAGATCCACCTGCCTACTGAAACCCCACTCCTGGAGTTAACGGTGTGTCACCCTATTCAACCTGGATTTTTTTTATTTAAATAAATAAAGTGACTTTTATTCTTCAGGCCACTTTCTGACTTGAAATATTGTTTGTACCCAAATGTACTTTCTCTATTATCCAGACTCTTCTATGTACGCATTCATATTTTTGGTTTTTTTGGGGTTTTTTTTTTTTTGAGGCAGGGTTTCTCTGTGGTTTTAGAGCCTGTCCTGGAACTAGCTCTTGTAGACCAGGCTGTTCTCGAACTCACAGAGATCCTGCCTCTGCCTCCCAAGTGCTGGGATTAAAGTCGTGCGCCACCACCGCCCGGCGATATTTTTGTCTTAATATCATCACATTTTATAATTTATTGGCTGAGGTTTTAATCAGATACACAGGACTGTGTGAAGATCTAGGTTATGCTCTCTGAAATTCAAGAACCGAGTGTGACTTAGTTGAACCGATGATGTTTGTATGTGCTAGGTATTAAGACATTCAGATGCATTCCCTTCTGCTCTCTTGCTTTTCTAGTTAATATTTATGCTGCTCCATATATAGTTATTCAGAGTCATAGATCTGTTGATGAGATTACTTCCAAATCGTCTGTTTTAAACTATTGGTATTAAGCTTTTTCTAATACAGCCATAGCCTTTCCCAGTTTTTGCTTTCACCACTCCTTGTCAGTCTTCACCCCTTCCCAATATTCATTAAATAACTTACTGCCCCACACTCTGTACCACTCTCTGCCTGTAGATCTCCTGCTTTATTTTTGTTTACTTTTGCAGTTTCCTCTTCCTGAAATGATCTTACCCATTCTCCAGCTGCTTGTTCTTTGTGTCTTTGTGGAAGAGCGAGGGCAAAGGGAGAAAATTCAACTCCTGAAACTTCCCTGATTCTTCTGTCACCTACAGTATGCAGCCCAAACTGGCCTTAAACTCAGTATGTAGCCAAAGATGACGTTGAATTCCAACCTCCAAGTTTAAATTTCTATCTTTGAAACTGTGACCTTTCTTCTCAGCTCACTTTATGCCATGATAACTAAGAAGTAATAAGGTTGCATGTATGTGGGGTGCATAAGGGAGAGAAGAGGAGGTAGATTTGGTTGGTTTTCTCCTTTTTAAAACAAACAAAACAGAGTCTCTTGTGTAGCTTACATATTTAGATTCTCAAGCTGTTTTTGTCCTAATTCTGCTGGTTCTCATTATCTGTTTATCTTTTCACTTAGCTCTTTCTTCAAATAGAGGAGCCCTGTTAGAAAATCTACCTTTCTTATGACCTTGTAAGCTAATGTCACTAAATGTATACATTCTCTTTTTCCCTTAGGTAAAAATCTCTACACCAATGAATATGTAGCCATTAAACTGGTGAGTAGAATGTGTGTGTTTGTGGTCTTTGTGTATTGATGCTAATGTCTTACAGAAAGCCATTGTAGGCATTCACAATAATGCTCATGCTTCCACCATTCGGTGGAAGATTCGGTGACATCTATTTTTTAAATGTATGGCATTTATTGGTACATTTACCAACAGAAAACCAAGTCTGACCATCTCATTGATGCTTTAAAACAGTGGTTCTCACCCTTCCTAACGCTACAACACTTTAATACAGTTCTCATTCTATGGTTACCCCAAACATAAAATTATTTCCATTACTAATTCATAACTGTAATTTTGCTACTGTTTTAGAATCATAATGTAAATATTTTTTTGAAATGGAGGTTTGCCAAGGGGGTCATGACCCACAGGTTGAGAACCATTGCTTTAAAAACCTATCAAGCCAGGTATGACTCCACATGCTTTTCAGCACATGCTTTTAATTCCACCACTTAAAGGAGGAGGCAAGAGGATTAGGAGGTCAGTGTTATCCTTAGGTTTATATTGAGTTTGAGTTTAAGGCAAAAGCATGTAGATCATTGTAAGTTCAAAGCCAGACTGGTCTTCATAGTGAGTTCCAGGTCAGCCAGGGCTACACAGTGAGACCCTGCCTCAAAAAAAACAAAACAAAATGTTGTCAAACTATTTGTGATGGTGCATGCCTGTAATCCTAGTAATTGGGGGAGGAGGGGTTGTTATAAGGCTTGTTTGTTCCCTGCTGCTCAGCCCTGAAATCATGACACAGAAACCATATTATTTGCAATACTGTTTGGCCAATAGCTTAAGCATATTTCTGGCTAACTCATATCTTAAATTAACCCATCTCCATTAGGCTGTGGCTGGTAAAGTTCCAGCGTCTGTCTCCATCAGGGCTGCTTCACTTCTTCTGATTCTGCCTTCTTTCTCCCAGCATTCAGTTTAGTTTTCCCCACCTAGCTCTATTCTACTAAGTCATTGGCTGAAACAGCTTTTTTATTAACCAACGGTATTCACAGCATACAGAGGGGAATCCCACATCAAGGAGTGGGCAAGATACACACCTAGTTAGTTAGAGGCTATTCTGTGCCTTGAGACCCTATCTTAAGAAACAAAACTCCCACAAAAACATTTCCTATAGCCTTGCTTAGTCTTTTTATCTTCTTTAGCTTGTCAATTTGTGGGGTTGTTAGGATTCTTTTCTGAAAGTTGCCATATTAGTTTCTCTACGAAGGAGAGGATGAGTATCAGGACTTAGGACAAGCGGTGCCTTTGGAACTCTCTGGGCTCTGTTCCCCTTTTTGAGGAGTTTCTTGTAACTCAACCTGGCCTTAAACTCAAACTCAATGTATACCTGAGGTATCCTGATCCTCCTGCTTCCTTTCAAGTGCTGAGACTTCATGTTTGTGCCACCATGTTTGGGTTTGGGGTTGTTTTTGTTGCTGTTTGTTGTTGTAATAGAGCTTGAACCTAGGACTTCATGTATGCTAGACAAGCACTCTACCACCAGCCTATGTCACCAGCACACACATGCCTTTCTTTTTCCTGCTTGGTTTTTTTGTTTTGTTTTGTTTTGTTTTGTTTTGTTGAGATAGGGTCACTTTTTAGCCCTGACTGACCCAGTTCTCAATGGGTAGCCAGACTGATTGTAAATTTATAGCAGCTCTTGTGTTTCAGCACCCTCAGTGCTGGTATTATTGTGCAACTATACTGGTTTCTTTTTGTCCTTGACTTAGAATTCTGGAAGAAATAAAGCAGGTAATGAATAAAGTAGAATGGCCAGGTAGTGATGGTGCATACCTCTAATCCCAGCACTCTGGAGGCAGAGACAGGTGAATCTCTGTGAATTTGAGCCCAGCCTGGTCTACAGAGTAAGTTCAAGGACAGGCTCCGAAGCTACAGAGAAACCCTGTCTCAAAAAACAAACAAACAAACAAACAGAGAGAGAAACAAAGAAAGAGCACATGTAGTGATGCAGGTCAAATATCTTTTAAGATGATCAAGTAAGGCTTTATCTACTTGTTTTTTGTAGAGAAATTATGCTCTAGTGAATTTGTGGTTTGACTTCTTTTTCACACAGAATAAATCTTTAATTATCTGGGGCTACTGAACAAGAAGAAGTACTCCTCAAAACACTTAAAGCCAAGTGTGTTAGTGGCCCCTGATAATTCCAGCACTGTTGAGGAGAGGTAGGAGTATTTTAAGTTTGAGGCCAGCCTGAGCTGTATAGTAAGTACAGTGAGACCCTGTTTCAATAAACTAAAAACAAAACAAAATAACATTTGGAAAAAGAAAAAAAAACACCTCAATATAATGTAAAAACTTGCACCTTTAAATTTCTGTTTTACTACTACATATTTGACATTATTTTTCAAGGCTTCTTTTGAGGCTTTCTGTCTAGATTTCTTCTATCATGTTCTTACCACTTTGGTCTATATAGATATGTTTCTATAACATTCGTAATATCATTGACAGACATTTCACTTTTTCTTCAATGGCTTTATTCTGCTTTGTGTGGGCAATATAAAAAGCAGAATTTGGGCCGGGCGGTGGTGGCGCACACCTTTAATCCCAGCACTCGGGAGGCAGAGGCAGGCGGATCTCTGTGAGTTCGGGGACAGCCTGGTCCACAAGAGCTAGTTCCAGGACAGGCTCAAAGCTACAGAGAAACCCTGTCTCGAAAAACCAAAAAAAAAAAAAAATTTCATAAAGTAGAGCCGTATGTATATATGCTTGCCATGCAGTCCTGATAACCCGTGTTCAATATCCAGAACCTGCATAAATGTGAAAGGTTCCCCAAAGTGTCCTCCAACCTACACACACACACACACACACACACACACACACACACACACACACACACACACACACTGTGGCACATGTACTCCTCCCCTATACACACATCATCATCATCATAAATAACTGAAGACTACTTAAAATATGCAAAGTAGGGAGTGCAGAGGTGGCTGAACAGTAAAGAACAGTTGTTCTTGGAGAGAACTGTAGTTTAGTTTCTAGCACCCGTGTCCGGTAACTCACAACTACCTGGAACTCCAGCCTGGGGGGATCCAGCGCCCTCTTCTGACCTTATGTACATGTACATACATACATACAGAGATAAAAACACATACACATAAGTAAAAGTAAATCTTAAACACATATGCAAAGTAACCAGACGTCATGGTTCCCATTTGTAATTTCAGCCCTTGGGAGGTGAAGCAAAGGGATTACTGAAAGTTCTAGGCTAGCTTGGGTTGTAGAATGAGAGATCAAGCCCCTCCTTGCCCCAAAAAACAGCAATGACAAAAACCAGTATGGTGTCTGTCTGTTTCACAGCTGCAGTCCCAGTACTCAGGAGGTATTGTAAGTAGAGAAAGATCTGGAATTCAAGATCATTCTCGGCTACTTAGCAAGTTATTCATCTTGCTGCTTTTCTCTAAACTGCTGTTTGTATGTTTGGCAGACTTTCTGTTCTTAATGCTTCCAGAACAGGTCCTGAAGCCATATTTGCTTGAATAGTTTTCAGCCATGTGCTCAAGAGACTAGCTGAAGGATGTGCATTCCTGCGATTAACAAAACAGTGTCCTTCGTGACTAAGTGTGAGGTATATGCTCACTTTTAACACTCAGTATCTATGAAGATTAATTGTTGTTTTATTTATTGAAGATTTATTAAGATATTGAAGGTCATATTGAATATTTTCTGCTAAGGTTTCTAGCATGAAATTCAAGTAACAATCCTATGGTTTTTAAATTCATTTCCCTCATGCTTTGCCATTCTCTAGAGATTATCTCTCTGGAGCTAGGCAGTAATTTTCCTGCTCTAATTCCATCTCATTTTGTCCCCTCTGTTTCTCATGAAATTATTGCTGGTGGTTTTGCTATTAAACACATTCTGTAACTGGGTACTTTGTTGGTGATAAAGTAGATGACGTAATCAAATGAAGAGTGGTTCTTCTATCTGAAGAGAGCAGTCAAGTGACTATCAGGTGTTATGTGTGTTTCTCTTAATTAATTATGATAATCATAGGAAACACAAAGTTCAGTTCTAGTGATCGTGGAACCCTCTGAGTTTGTCTTTAATGGAGTTCCTTGAAGATATAAAATACTCAATGTCTGAATTTATTTAGCTTAAACTTTCCTAAAAGCAAAGGGTGGATGAATTAGGTAATTTGAAAGAAGCTTCTGAGTTCTGTGATTTATAGATTCTATGTCCTAAGAAAAATGTAGACCGTTTGGTTGGTTTGTTTGTTTGGTTGGTTGGTTGGTTGGTTTTTCGAGACAGGGTTTCTCTGTATCTTTGGAGCCTGTCCTGGAACTAACTCTTGTAGACAAGGCTGGCCTCGAACTCACAGAGATCCACCTGCCTCTGCCTCCCAAGTGCTGGGATTAAAGGCATGCACCACCCGGCAATAGACTGTTTTTTTTTTTAAGATAACAATAATTTATTGTGTATTCTGAAATAGAAGTTTTCAAATGTTGCTATTACAAAAATATGATAAATGTTTGAAGAGCCAGGCTGTAACTCAGTTGGTAGAATGTTTGCCTAGCACGCATGAAGTCCTGACTTTGATTCTCCTCACCACATAAAACCGTTTGTGGTGGCACATGCTTATAATCTGTACCCAGAAGTAGAATTGATTGACTACAACGTTTTCCATTCATTCATCTGTTCATTCATTTTGTTCTCTGAGGTGGGCTGTCATGTAATTTAAGCTTTCTTCGAACTTGATATGTAGCCAAGGATAACCTTGCACACCTCATCTTCCTGACTTCATTTCTTCTGTGCTAGGAAAGTGGACATACTGGCAGCTGCACCATTTTAAATTAAGTCTAGCAACACAGAAGGGTTCTAGTTTCTCCATAGTACTAAAACTGCCCTTCTGCTTTGATAGTAGGCATCCTAGTTGAGTGTACAAGTTCATGGAGTTTTGGTTGTGGTGGTTGTTGTAGTTTTGTTTTTTATTAAGGGCCTTATTTTGTCATGTGCAGATCATCTCAGAAACATGAAAGGATCTTAGCCCTGTTCATTCTGAAAAATCTAAGATTGGAAAAAAGCCCATTTCTTGAAATTTGACCACAGTTTTTCTGCTTGGGTTTCAGGAACCAATAAAATCACGTGCTCCACAACTTCATTTAGAGTACAGGTTTTATAAACAGCTTGGCAGTGCAGGTAAGTCCCTTTATTCCTTCCCATTATTTAACATACTACTTAGTTGGATACCTTAATTAAGTTTGTCTGGTTTGTCTCCTTTCCTAGACCATTTAGCTCCCTAGTTTTTGGATAGGTGATCTATGTGACCCACCAAGCGTTGCTTGTTCTCTGGTCTTGGAGGTGCAGTTAAGAGGGGATTGTTAGTGTTGTGACCCTGCCACAGGTCAACCTTTAGATGTTTTCACCTGCTTAAAACACACATGTTATGAGGATTTAAAATTCGTTCTTTTATATACCAGAAGAAAAAGGATTGGTCATTTGCATGCTGTGCTTTTAGAGCTTTGATTGAAATAAATCCTAAAATGCAATGCTGGGATTTTACTCATTGTTGTTCATTTACAAGAGTCATGTATGGGCTGGAGAGATGGCTCAGTAGTAAGAGCACTGGCTGCTCTTCCAGGGGATTTACCCAGTTTTGACTTCCAGTACCCACATGGTGGCTTACAACCATCTGTAACTGCAGTTCCAGGGGATTCCATATCCTCTTCTGGCTTCCTCAGGCACCAGGCTCACATATGGTATACATATGTACCACCCACACACATAAAAATAATAATAATAAAGTAGATTTTTTAAAATTCTAACTGGAAACTAAGTTCTCACAGTATGTTTATAACTTAAGACTTGTTTCTCTAGCCTGGGAATGAAGTTGATGGGATTTTGTTGTTAGTTTATAAATAAATATCTGCATATACTTTTTTCCATATATAGCTAGACTATATTCATTGAGAAACATTGTAAGTTCATAAGAACACTCAAATTGTAAGTCAGGGCTTCCAGTTATTCCAGTGTTTTTCTCCATATGAAACAATTAGTTCTTCCACATAATGACTTATTTGCCAAACGTGCTTATCTTTAGCCCTTCTCTCTAACTTGAACTATTTCTTCCTGTCCTTGATTCTTCTCTGACATTTCTGTATTATTTTGTAATAGAATTACCACATGTGTAACCTCTATAATGGTATGGTTTAAAACTTCATAGAATTTGATGCATACATTTTTAAGAATGAATTATATGCCGTGCGGTGGTGGCTCACGCCTTTAATCCCAGCACTCGGGAGGCAGAGGCAGGCGGATCTTTGTGAGTTCGAGACCAGCCTGGTCTACAGCGCTAGTTCCAGGACAGGCTCCAAAGCCACAGAGAAACCCTGTCTCAAAAAAACAAAACAAACAAACAAACAAACAAAAGAATGAATTATCCTTTGGAATCCATTATAGAGTCTCAAAGAACACTACGGCTATGTTGGTCGGGTTGTTCATTTTGAGACAGGGATTCATAGCCCAAGCTAGCCAAGATTCCTTCTGCTCCAGTTGTCACCTCCTAAGTGCTGGATTATAGGTGTGCTTCTCAGTTTTTGCTTTTGGTGTTCTTCCTAGTGTGATAATATTTATCTGGTCTAGTTTGATTTGGTTTGGTTGAAATAGGGTTTTGCTTTGTCACCACAACTGGCTTGAAACTTACTATGTAGCCTAGTCCAGGCTTGAACTCATGGTAGTCCTTCTGCTATAGCCTCCCAAGTAGTAGAATTGCAGGTGGGAGCCATAATGTTGTAAGTTTCAAAATTTTCAGAGTGATAACTATCTTACCCTAGTTATGAAAAAAAACATTTAAATACATCTTACAAATAGCAGACATAGGTTAAAACGTGCGTGGTCCAATTCAGCAGATGTTTGAGTGGGCATGGGGAAGTGACCAGGCCAATTTCCAGTATTTCTTCTATAATTCCTTCCAGACAGAGCCACCAGAGCAGGCCAATCTTCTCTTTTTATTATAAAGCCAAGTGGTTCTCATCTGTAATCCTAGCAGTAATGGAGACTGAGGTCAAAGGTCACTTGAGCCCAACAGTTTGAGACCACATCATCTGAAAATGCAAAAACAGCCGGGCGTTTTTGTGAGTTCGAGACCAGCCTGGTCTACAAGAGCTAGTTCCAGGACAGGCTCCAAAGCCACAGAGAAACCCTGTCTCGAAAAACCAAAATAAAAAAAAGAGAAAGAAAAAACAGAGCTAGCATATAGGTCAGTGGTGGAACATTTACCTGATAGGTGCAAGGCCCTCTGTTCAACTGTGGAAACGGTTGTTTAAACAAGAATAAAATCTGTGCTGTTGGAGTTATGCTCTTTCTAAACACAAAACACTGTAGTCTCGAAGTTTGGACATTCTCTGTAAAGAAACATTACACAAAGAACACTAGAAAAGAGGGGAGCGCTACAAAAATTGCCTTACAAAATTACTACAACAACAACAAAAAAAGCAGCAAAGAAAAACTAGAAGCCCTGATTTTAATGGATCTGTTTGCTGCCAATGGGGATAGGAGGGCTCTGTTCTCTTCAGGCACTTCTCACTGTCTGGAAGACTGACTGACTATTGTTGGTTTTTATCCCTGTGTCTCTTCTGGGCAATCATCTAAAAGTTACATCTTCTGCATTTTATTATTATTATTTCTTTGGTTTTGGTGTATGTAAGCTAGAGTTGATGTTGTGTGTCTTCCTTTATTGCCCTTCACCTTATGTTTTGAAACTATCTCTCAGTGAACCTCACCATTTTTGTTAGACTAGCTGGCCAGTGAGTTCCCTATCACTAGATTATACACAAGTACTTCACCCACTGAGCCATCCCTGCAGCATCTTCTACATTTTTGTGAAATTCAATAGTGTTTTCTGTCTTCTTTTTTTTTTCCACTTTTGAGTTCTCACATTAATTTTTTTCTCTTTTTTCTATTCTTTTTATTTATTTACTGATTGATTGATTGATTGATTTTTCAAGACAGGATTTCTCTGTGTTACAGTCCTGGCTGTCCTGAAACTCACTTTTTTTTTTTTTTTTTTTTTTTTGAGACAGGGTTTCTCTGTGGCTTTGGAGCCTGTCCTGGAACTAGCTCTGTAGACCAGGCTGGTCTCGAACTCACAGAGATCCGCCTGCCTCTGCCTCCCGAGTGCTGGGATTAAAGGCGTGCGCCATCACCGCCTGGCCCTGAAACTCACTTTCTAGACCAGGCTGGTCTCGAACTCACAGAGATCCGCCTGCCTCTGCCTCCCGAGTGCTGGGATTAAAGGCGTGCGCCATCACCGCCTGGCCCTGAAACTCACTTTCTAGACCAGGCTGGCCTCAAACTCACAGAGATTTGCCTGCCTCTGCCTCCTGAGTGTTAGGATTAAAGGTGTGCACCACCACTGCCCGGCAGCTTTTTTCTTTTCAAACATTTATGTCTATGGGTGTTTTGCCTGCATGTATGTTTTATGCACATACCTTGTGCATGCCTGGTGCGAGAAGAGGGTGTCAGGTTTACTGGAAGTGAGGTTACTGGCAGTTTGTCAGCTGCCCAGTAGTGCTGGGAATCTAACATGGGTTCTCTGAAAGAGCAGCCAGTACTCTACTGCTAAGCCATTTCTCCAGCCCCTTTCTTTCTGTTGTTGTTATTTGGTTTTGGTAGTATCCTAAACTGACCTTGAGTTTTTCTGTGTATCTCAGGCTGTTCTTGAACTTGAAGTCATTCTCTGTCTACTTACTGTGTGTTGGGTTACAACTCTACTCAGTTTTACTCAGTGCTCTGGAGTGCGTGTTGTTTTAATATTCTTTTTTTTTTTTTGATTTTGGTTTTTGAGACAGTCTCTTTATTTTTTTTTCTTTTTTTCTAACTTTATTTTATGTGCATTGGTGGGAAGGTGTCAGATCCCCTGCAACTGGATCTTCAGACAGTTGTGAGCTGCCATGTGGGTGCTGGGAATTGAACCCAGGTCCTCTGGAAGAGCAGTCAAGTGCTCTTAACCACTGAGCCATCTCTCCAGCCCTGTTTTAATATTCTTCTCTGCAACTAACAAGTGGCCAGGCTTTTCCATGATGAAGAAAACTTTGGGAATGTTTACAATTTACTCTAGTGCAGTGGCTTTCAACCTTTTTAATGCTGTGACCCTTTAATACAATTCCTCATGTTGTGGTTGTTACCATTCATGATGCTGACCTGAGGCCACAGTGGGCAGGAGACAGATATGCCATACAGAGAGAGAGCAGACAGGGTACTCAGGTGGCAGGAAAGATCAGCAGAATGATAACAGTGGTGATCCTAACCATAAAACTATTTTGTTTCTACTTCATAACTGTAATTTTACTGCTGTTATGAATTATAATATAAATATCTGATAGACCAGATATTTGATATGTGACACCCCCCCCCAAAAGGGTTGTGACTCACAGGTTGAGAACTGCTGCCCTAGAGCAAGAATCGATTTTGAATTTTCTTTAAAACTTTTTTAGATTTATTTATTTTTATTTTATGCATATGAGTGTTTGACTATATATATATGTCTGTGCATCATGTGTGCCTGTTGCCCTCAGAGGCCAGAAAAAGCTCTTAGGTTTGCCCAAACTGGAGTCACAAATAGTTGTGAGTCTCCATGTGGGCCCTGGGAATCCAGCCCAAGTCCTTTGGAAGAGCAACAACTGCTGAGCCATCTCTCCAGCCCCTTCTTTTGAATTTTCTTAATAAATAATTGTGCATCTGCTTGACTTCTATCTAGCCATACCATTTACCATTTCTTGAGGTGTAAAATTCAGTGTTGGAAACTAAAAGATATTTGAAATTACCTATCTTGATTCAAAAATCTGCCTTTTTATAATTTTCGTAGTGCATACTTGGTTTTCATCTCAGCTGCTTTGTGCTACTGTTTACCGTACACCTCTGAGTCTACTTTCAAGCCAAACCTCCTCTTTGTTAAGTCTTTCTGTGTAATATGGTTTACAGATAACTTAATTATTGATGGTACACTAGCAAGCATGGGCACATATATAGAGAATATTCACACATACTATATAGATATAGACACAAATATTGTACTGTTTTGATGATGATTCATGGGTTTGTTTGGTTGGTTTATTTCATGGAGGAGGGAGCTAAGGATCGAACCCCAGTCTTTATAGATGCAAAACAAGTTGGATTATAATAGCTATCACTTTTTAGATCTTGAGACATAAGTAGCTTGTAAATAGCCAAAGAATTTTTTTGGACTCTTTAATATCAAATCAATTTACAAACAATATCTCATCCATTCTCAACAATTGCAGCTCAGTTAATATAGCTGTCTAGACCTACTACTTTTCTACCTAAAAAGGGGTGTGTGTGTGTGTGTGTACATGTATGTAAAGGCCTGGGGGAAAAACTAACATTTACATTTCAGAAGAGTATCTTAAAGAAAATTTTAATTTTTTTTTTTTTTTTTTTTTTTTTTTTTGGTTTTTCGAGACAGGGTTTCTCTGTAGCTTTTGGAGCCTGTCCTGGAACTAGCTCTTATAGACCAGGCTGGTCTCGAACTCATAGAGATCCGCCTACCTCTGCCTCCTGAGTGCTGGGATTAAAGGCGTGCGCCACCACCACCTGGTGAAAATTTTAATCTTTTCACTAACTCCTAGACTCAAGGGAGCCTCCTGCCCTAGGCCCCTCCGCCCCGAGTAGCTGAGACTACAGGTGCATATAACTGTACCTGTTACCTTAGTCTTTTCATGTTTGCATTTTCATTAAATATTTTCTGTTTTGAAAATAAGGATTTGCTTATCAACAGAGAAATGGTTATACTTTAAAGAGTTGATATTCTTCAAACTATTATCTTCTATGGTTTTGACAGTAAACTACAGATGGGATAAAGGGGTATCCTGGCTAATTTTATGTCAACTTGACACAAGATAGAGTCATACTAGAGCAGAGAATTCCAGTTGAGAAGATAGAGATGTAGGTAAGCCTTAGGACATTTTCTTAATTAGTGGTTGAGGGGGGGAGGGCCCAACCCATTGTAGATGTTGTCACCTCTGAGCAGGTGGTTCTGGGTTCTGTAAGAAAGCAAGCTGAGCAAACTATAAGGAGCAAACCAGTAAGCAGTACTTCTATAGCCTCTGCCTCAGCTTGTACTTCCAGGATCCTGCCCAGTTTAAGTTCCTGACTTGGCTTTCCTCAATGGACTGTGATTCAGGGTAAGTGAAGCCAAATAAACCCTTTCCTGCCTGTCTTAGTTAGGATTTCTGTTGCTGTGAAGAGACACTATGACCACAGCAACTCTTATAAAGGAAAGCATTTAATTGGGGCTGGCTTATAGTATTAGAGGTTTTGTCCCTTGTCATCATGGTGGGAAACATGGCAATGTGCAGGCTGAGAGTTCTACATCTGGCAGCAGGAAAAGACTGAGACACACTGGCCTGGCTTAAGTATCTGATACCTCAAAGCCCATTTCTCCACACCTCCTAAAAGTATCATTTCCTCGTGTCTATGGGGACCACTTTTTATTCAAACCACCACACTCCCCATGTTGCTTTTGGTCATGGTGTTTCATCATAGCAATAGTAACCCTATGACAAAGATTTCAATAGGTTAAATATTGTTATTTAAAACTCAGTACATAGGGCCGGGTGGTGGTGGCACAGGTTCCCTTTAATCCCAGCACTCTGGAGGCAGAGATGGGCAGATCTCTGTGAGTTTGAGGCTCACCTGGTCTACAGAGCGAGTTCCAGGACAGGCTCCAAAGCTACAGAGAAACCCGGTCTCAAGCAACAAATAAATAAATAAAATAAAACTCAGTGCACACTAAGGGCTTAGAAGAAGGAGTGTTCTCCTGCCTTTCCCCCATCCCCAAGAAAAAATGAGCCAGGTTTCCCCAACCCTTACAGTGTCAACTCTACTGAATATTCTAAATGTGATTCATTAGAACCAGTCGCTCAATCGGCAGTGACAACCCCCAACTTGCCCCAGTCATGTCAACAACAGCGAGGTTTCCCTTGCATCCTCTCTGGAAGGTCCTCCCACCTAGTCCTTCTCCACCTCCTGACTCCCAGAGCTTCATACTGTACCTCAGAACTGTTCCAAGGAGCCCTTCTCTGCCCTCATCCTTTTATTCCCACTTCCCACTGTAGGCTGGGACCAGCCACAAGTTGCCCCTGTCTGCAGATCTAACTCTAGGGCAGATGACATTATGACTATTTTGTCCTGAATGACCTTCCAAAACCTTTCCCAGGAACAGACAGCCATAGGGCAAAGCAGGGTGTCCAAGCTATATGGCTGAGGAGAGGGGGATGGTGTGACACAACATGTCCTCAACCCCACAACAGGTAACCTAAAAGCCCACTTAGAATTAACTGTGCCCCCTAGAGATTCCATGTATCCTGCCCCTTCCCTCCTTCTACCCAGACCCACCCCACACATGCATACGGACAAATACAAACATACACAAGGAAGAATTGAGGGGGGACACTGATTTGGTTGGATCGCTAAGACCTAACTAAGGAACTATAGTCACCAGAAATTCACTTGCCAGCCAACAACAGAGCTGCTCTAAGAGAACTGAGGAACGAGGAAAAAAAAAGCAGGGACAGAAGAATATAAAGGAGAAAGTCAAGCTAATCCTACTCCCAGCATCCTCTCAACATGACTTCTGGCTGGAAGAATAAAGGAAGGTAATCCACAAAGACATAGCCCTTAATTAAAATACTGAAAAACTGAAAGCAAGGATAATAATGCTGGACAGTAAGATTCCCATCTGTGGGTTGCTTCATCAAGTTCCCTATACTAAGGGTCTACTACTGTAGGACTTTGGTAGCAAGCCGGATAACATCATCAGATAACTAAACTAAGCAGTAGTTGTCACAGATCACATCAGTTTATAGGTATCTCTTTTAGAACATTAGGATTTCAAGGGTGACAGTTCTTTATAAAGAAACCTATTGAGAAACAGTAAGAGTCATGTGTGAGGTTAGGATCTAAATTAGCATAAAAGGTGAAAAGTACAGATAATCTTGAAATTAGTCTTGGAAATCTTAAATTTTTTTAAAGTATATTCTAAGTGGGTTTGTATATGTGCTCTTGCTCAATGGGATATGTTTAATATGTATATATAATATATAATATGCAGCTATATTCGCTGTGTATTTTGTGCAGTAGTACAAAGTTTATATAATAGCCACACTTGCAAAGTAACTTGTAGTACTGTTATTTTTGTAAACTTTTCCCCAAGCATGCATAATTAAATTTGTTTTGTCCCTTTCCACATCATGTGTGCCCTTTATTTTACTAACTTCCCTTCCCTCCTTCCTTCCTTCCTTCCTTCCTTCCTGCCTGCCTGCCTGCCTGCCTGCCTGCCTGCCTGCCTTCCTGCCTGCCTTCCTGCCTTCCTGCCTTCCTTTTTAAGGCAGGATCTCATTTTATTATTCTTGTCAGAGAATTACATAATGGCAGAGTCTGGTGTGTCTTTCCTTCATTTTTTTCCTTCTCACTCTGCAGGAAGAAGATCTAGTGTAGTTCCTGTCATTCAATGACCTCTTAAGAAACCTTGGGTAAAAAGGAGACAGATGAGCAGTATATGTGTGGGGTCATCATCACTGTTTTGAGTGCAAGTAATTTAA
This sequence comes from Ondatra zibethicus, assembly GCA_004026605.1. Taxonomy (NCBI): domain Eukaryota; kingdom Metazoa; phylum Chordata; class Mammalia; order Rodentia; family Cricetidae; genus Ondatra; species Ondatra zibethicus. Next base: position 19,335 of record PVIU01017328.1, read on the forward strand.
CTATTTAAGTTATGTTAGCCTTATAGGGACATGTCAGAAAACTAAGAAAGGAACAATAGCCATATCATAAGGGATTGGAGCATAGAACTTGGAAACCTCTGGAGATAAAAAGAACTACTTTGTCTCTGGCTTTCTGTCTAACTCTTCTTGTCACTCACACTCTTTTTTGGGGAGAGGGGGATATTCAAGACAAGGTTTCTCTGTAGCTTTGGAGCCTGTCCTGGAACTAGCTCTGTAGACCAGGCTGGCCTTGAACTCACAGAGATCCACCTGCCTCTGCCTCCTGAGTGCTGGGATTAAAGGTGTGCACCACCACTGCCTGACTCATACTCTTTATATAATTTTTCCTCCATCTTTCCCCTTAGTTTCTGTTTACCTGCCTCATCTCCTCCTCTCTCCCCATTACCAGCCTTTTCAGCTTCTTCTAACATTTGGTAGAAGACACCATCTTGGTAGCCAGAATTACCTCTAAATTTAAACACCATCAGTGGTTGGCTAGAGTCTTTATGTCCCAGCTTGAACTGATTGACCGATCCAGTTTAGGTTGGCTTTCTAGTCCTTATCTGATAGCTTTTTCAGAGGTTATGGGATCCTATAGTCATCACCACACAGCAAAGAACACGTTTTCAGGGACTATTACTTAAGAACTGGGAAAAGCTGGGCGGTGGTGGTGCACGCCTTTAATCTCAGCACTCGGGAGGCAGAGGCAGGCAGATCTGTGTGAGTTCGAGGCCAGCCTGGTCTACAAGAGCTAGTTCCAGGACAGGCTCCAAAGCTACAGAGAAACCCTGTCTTGAAAAACCAAAAAAAGAAAAAAAAATTATTAGCATAAGTTATATAGAATTGGCTTCATTATGACGTTTTCATACATTATTTAATGTATTTACCACCCATTACCCCCTTTTTCCCTCTCTGCAGACCCCTTCTTTACAGTTATTCTAATGTTGTGTGTGTGTGTGTCTATACAAACACATGCCAGTAAGTTTAATTCCAACTGTTTACAGGAGCATGGGCAGCATACTGGTGCTACAATAGTGAAAGAAATGTCCCTTCCTTCCCACTGGCTGCCTACTAACCCACCACTTCTAATATGAGCAGATAACCAAGGGTTATCAGGCTTCTGAGGAAAACTTTACTAAGAAAAATAAACAGCCGGGCAGTGGTGGTGCACACCTTTAATTCCAGCACTCAGGAGGCAGAGGCAGGTGGATCTCTGTGAGTTCAAGACCAGCCTGGTCTACAGAGCTAGTTCCAGGACAGGCTCCAAAGCCACAGAGAAACCCTGTCTCAAAAAAAACAATAAATAAATAAATAAAATAAACAAAGCAAACAAGCTACAACAGCCGTGTTTTCTTTCTTTCTTTTTTCTTTTTCTTTTTTTGGTTTTTTGAGACAAGGTTTCTCTGTGTAATAGCCCTGGCTGTCCTGGAACTCACTCTGTAGACCAGGATGGCCTTAGGACAGTGAGTACTCCCAGAAAGCTGCCCTTTCATGACAATCTGTGTTCATCCTGCTGCTCTTGGTTAAGAATCAGCTGAGAAGAAGCAAATGTCTGTCAAGAGAAGCAGCTTTCTCCTTCTCTGAATGATGAGTTGAGGTTAACATCTGATTTGTCAATCTTTCCTCTCTTGTGACTTGGTGCTCTCTGTAGAAGTGGCCTGCGTGAAATATATAATCCTCACATAAAGACAAAAAAAAAAAAAGTACAGTCCTGTCTTCTAGGTTAGATATCTGAGCTTTTGAATATCTCTTCCAGAACAGGCAACACCACCAATGCAACAGATGCCCTGCTTGGGAGCAGAACCTAAATATACATGTGCATGAGTTGATGAGTCAGTAGCAAGAACCTGAGATTGCTGTATGAAAAGCTGCTCTGAGTTATAATAGGACAAGCTTCAGATAAATCAATATGTGACTGTCTTTTCCTGCGGGAGTGACAGGAGTTGATGGGGAGGGGACAGAGAGGAGATATTCCAAATTTACCCATGTTGTGTAGAAAGACAGACGTTCACTCTATCATTCTGTTTCTACCAACCTGAACTTACTATGTGGCCCAGGCTGGCCTCAGACTTCCTATTCCAGTCTCAAGAATGCTAAGATTATAGCATATCAACCCAGAAAGAACTATAAACCAATGTTTAAAGAACATTGATATGTTTAAGTCCAATCAATGACTCATGCCCGATGCTGGATGGGAGTACAGGGAAGAGGACTGTTTTATTTACTGAGCTTGAAAAGTTATAAATCACTTATTTGGTACTAATTATTTGTTTTTAGTGTAATTATTTTTCATGTGTATGCCTTTGAGTGTATGTATATGCAGCACATACATGCAGGAACCTTTTGAGGTTAGGTGAGGTGTCAGATCCTTAGAACTGAAGTTATAGAAAGCTTAATTGGGGTTGTTTCTAAATTAAATACCAGAAAACTTGCAAGTTGGTTTTGTTGAGTTAAAATAGCATAAAATGGGGCTAGAGAGATGGCTCATTATAGTCTGTTCTCCCAAAGGACCTAAGTTCAGTTCCCAGCACCCATGTCAGTGGCTCCAAACCTTTAATTCCAATCCCAGGAGATCCAGTGCCCTTTTCCTGCCTCTAAGGGTACTGCATTATATAATGCACAGGCATGCATGCCAGCAAAATAGCTGTATATGTAAAATAAAATGAGAGAAATTTTGATGAAAAATGAATTTGTCCAGGTATGGTGGGCACACATCTCAACTCCTAGCTCTGGGGAGTCAGAGACCAGCAGATTTCTATGAGTTCAAGGATAAAGTGGTTATACATCATAAATTTCAGGCAAACTGAGGATATGTAGTTAAGGTCCTGTCTCAAAACAAACAAAATTAATAAAATAAAAATTAATAAGATAGATATTTCTTGTCTAAAGCAAAGAAGTATAGATTTAAACAAAATGTGGTTCTATGAATTCCCACCTGTCATTCCAGGAATGAAACAACATGACATTACCCTTTATTAACTATGTTAGTTGGCCAAAGAAAAGAACTGATATCTGAGACCCAACCCTGTAGGATAAGAATGAATTCTGTGATTGTATATGCCATGCGAGTTGTCAGTCTGGATGCCCAGAACAGTTGTAAATGGGGACTAGTTTAAAAATTATAAACTTACTTAAAACATTATGAGGCTGTGGGGAGGATGTAACTAGATTAAGCATCTGTCTGGTATGAGCTGTGTAGGTAACTGTAGATAACTTTATCATGTCAAAATATTACAAATATTAGGCACACTGAGAAATTGCTTTTTTTTTGTTTTTCGAGACAGGGTTTCTCTGTGGCTTTGGAGCCTGTCCTGGAACTAGCTCTGTAGACCAGGCTGGTCTCGAACTCACAGAGATCCGCCTGCCTCTGCCTGCTGAGTGCTGGGATTAAAGGCATGCACCACCACCGCCCAGCTGAGAAATTGCTTTTACACTGGGATCTTACTCATTAAGTCTACTATGTAGTCGGACAGAAGCCAAAACAGTTAGGTATAATGATGTAAGAGACTTGCTCCTCTTTTGGATCCAACCCCAGCTGACCCTTCTCTGCACTTTAGTACTCAGTTAGACCTGATGATACAGGCCTACGATACCAGGACTCAGGAGGCTACATATTGAAATCCTGTCTCAAAGGAGATAAAATGGGCCAGGAGTGATGAGCAGAGAGGTCTCAGCAGGTAAAAATTGCTTCCTGTGCAAACCTGATCCCTGAGTTCAGTCTCCAGAACCCATGGTGAATAGGATTGAACCCACTCTCTAAAGCTGTCCTCTGTCCTCCACACAAGCATTACGGCAGACACAGATAGCTATCTAGCTAGCTAGATAGGAAGAAGATTAAATTTAAAAGGTTTTAAATTGTTTATAAAAAAGGAAGTCATAAAAAGCTACTCATAGTTTTGTAATTTCCAGTACTTGTAAAAGTTTGGAAAAACTCTCTTGCAAGAGAAAAAAACACTTATATTTTACACATTTTAGATTGTTAGTTTTTTCAGTTACAGTACAATGTTGTGAAATTGTTGACCTGTACATACCTCACAATGACACCCAGAATATTGATACCCTTGTAGAGTGTTGTTTTTGCAAAGTTCAGATCAGCTGGAGGCATTTGCTCAGTGTTAAGGCAGCATATATTACTTGGAATTTGTGTTTTGCATTAAAAACAAGGTAAAATTTTGGAAATAAACGCAATTAGCAAGCCAGTGGTGGCGCACGCTTTAATCCCAGCACTCAGGAGGCAGAGGCTAGAGGATCTCTGTGAGTTCAAGGCCAGCCCGGTCTACAAGAGCTAGTTTCAGGACAGGCTCCAAAGCTACAGAGAAACCCTGTCTCGAAAAACAAACAAATGAACAAACAAACAAAAGCCCAATTAGCTTATGCATAGGTGACTGTACTGGAGAATTATGGTTAGTTCCAGAAGATTGTTACTGTACTTACATAGGCAAAGATGTAGAAGAGTGAGTGGGTCACCAGAGCCTGTCAGTGGGGTTCATTTTTCACATAAGCACAATGGTTAGTGTTACAGTGCCTCTTTTTTCCCTTTAACACTAAGGTGTACGCTTGGTGTTGTTTTGTCTTAATATTATCTTTCTTACTGCTGGCCTGTTTTCCTTATTATCAAAACCAATTTTTGGACATTGAATAGGGCATAGTAATTACCTTTAGAGCTATGACACTTTGTACAGTTCCTTAATGCTGTGGTGACCCCAACCATAAAATTATTTTTGTTGCTACTTCATAACTGTAATTTTGCTACTGTTGTTAATTGTAATGTAAGTATCTGTGTTTTCCGATGGTATTAGGTGACCCCTGTGAAAGGGCCGTTTGACCTACAAAGCAGTCAACACCCACAGGTTGAGAACCACTGCCTTAGAGGATACTTGTTTGAAATTGAGACTGGGGAAAGTTTTATTCCGATCTAAAGACTAGAGTAAACTCAGTGATTGTTGTAGGTTTCACACAGCCTTCAGACACTCCCCATCCTTATCTTAGTACATCAAGGTTAATCCTTTAGAGGGGGTCAAATATTTAATATCCTAAAACTATCAAATACTGTAGAACAAAAGTCTGTATAATTGGTGAAACAACATTTTCTTTCCATTCTAGTTCAAGACTATATAAAGCAGACATGGTTGTGCACACCTTTAATCCCAACACTCAGGAGGCAAAGGCAGGCAGATCTCTTTGAGTTTGAGACCAGCTTGGTCTTCATAGAGTTCCAGGCCTGCCAAAGGAATAGTATGAATCTATTTGCTTGTTTGTTTTAAAAGATTGAGAAAGATATATATTCCTTGTAACCACTACCCAAATAGCAATTTATTTGCTTCCTAAATACCTCTTATAGTTTTAGAATGAAAATTGATAAGCATGCTTTAGAGAAATCAATAGCATATATATTTTGTTTTTGTTTTTCTTTTTTTTTTCCATGATATTTATTGAGCTCTACATTTTTCTTTGCTCCCCTCCCTGCCATTCCCCTCCTTCTTTCAACACCCCACCACCCAGGTCCCTATGCTCCCAATTTTCTCAGGAGATCTTGTCTTTTTATACTTTCTACTTCCCACATAGATTAGATCTATGTAAGGCTCTCTTAGTGTCTGTATTGTTGTCTAAATTCTCTGGAATTGTGGTTTGTAGGCTGGTTTTCTTTGCTTTATGTTTAAAAACCACTTATGAGTGAGTACATGTGATAATTGTCTTTCTGTGTCTGGGTTACCTCACTCAAAATAATGCTTTCTAGTTCCATCCATTTTCCTGCAAAATTCAAGCTGTCGTTATTTTTTTCTGCTGTGTAGTACTCCATTGTGTAAATGTACCACATTTTTTATTCATTCTTCGATCGAGGGGCATTTAGGTTGTTTCCAGTTTCTGGCTATGACAAACAAAGCTGCGATGAACATAGTTGAGCACATGTCCTTGTGGCACGATTGCTCATCCTTTGGATATATACCCAAAAGTGGTATTACTGGGTCTGGAGGAAGGTTGTTTCCTAATTTTCTGAGAAATCGCCACACTGACATCCATAGGGGTTGTACCAGCTTGCATTCCCACCAGCAATGCAGAAGTGTTCCCTTTTCTCCACAGCCTCTCCAGCATAAGTTGTCATCAGTGTTTTTGATCTTGGCCATTCTTAAGAGATGCTGATTGCTAACTCACTTGTGAATAGTAACACCTAAAAAGTCAAGACAATTCTAGGGAGCACATGAAAGTAATGAAAGAAGGAAACATGAGGCTACCCAAAGAACAGCAACATTTGACCATTCATCTTCCTGACAGACATGCCAAACTTTTATTATATTGTCTGTGTTCATGTATGTCTTCCCTATGAACAGAATACTATCTGAAAGCAGTAACTGTGTATGTTAATAATATTTTTTTGCATCAGTATCTAGCACTGGTCCAGGTCCTGATTTAAGGAATAAGAGTATTAACTAACAAATGCAATATGATGAAAAATGATATATGAGTTTCTGTTTGGAGCCTTTGCTTACCGTAAGATGCTGAAGTGCACATACACACAAAGAGCAATACAAACTCAGCAGATTTTAAATGTATATGGAATGCACTCTCCATCCTTATCTGAATTCCCTTGCAATAAAAAAAGGAAGGGTCTTGCCAGGGAATGGTGGCATACCTTTAATCCCAGCACTCAGGAGACAGAAGCAGGTATATCTCAGTTCGAGGCCAGCCTGGTCTACAGATTTATTTCCCTGACAGCCAAGGCTACATAGAGAAACCCTGTCTCAAAAAACAACAACAACAACAACAAAAAAGTTCTTTTGAGCCCAAGCCTCAGTAGGAAAGAAAGATTCAAAGTAACTGAAGGTTGCAATCTTTTACACTTTGACTTTCTTCCACAGTGGCTATTTATAGTTTACCTTGTGTTATTCTCTATATAGGTGAACAGCCAAGCAAAGTTACTCATTTTAGTTAACAGCACTAAAAGCTACACTCAGATGTGCTTTACTCTCTGAACACCAGAAGAACTGAGTATGGATGCAAGGGCGGCAATCTTAGCTGTTAGGTAAGCTGAGGAGCACAGGTTCATGGTCAGTTAAACATAATGAAGACCCTTTCTGAAAAAAATAAACTAATAAAACTTTAACAAAAAAATCATATCACCTGTCCCATCTATCTACAAAGATTATCTTAGGGTCTAATATACAAAAGAAATCTGATTACACCCCTCTCTCTCTGCCTTGCCTCTCTATTCATTTATAGATAAGTACATTCCTTTGCTTCTGTCTACCTTGGTCTTCTATAACTCAAGAAACTCTTTCCTATCTCACTGGAATCTCACTCATCCTATGAAGGAAAAAAAAGGAATTTATTGACAATCCCATTTTACAGATGAGACAGACTCCCCAAGTGACCCTATGAAATAAATATGAACATGTAATAATGTCAGCAGAACTCATGGAGATGTTTACAAAAGGACAAAAAGTATGGGTACATACAGCATAGATAAGCTGGGCAAAGGAATAGTTCATATGCAGGATGAGATAGCCCACAATTTCATCATCCCATTCAAAACAGTATGTAATTTAGTGTGTAATTTAAAACTGAAGAATTCACCGGGCAGTGGTGGCGCACACCTTTAATCCCAGCACTCAGGAGGCAGAGGCAGGCGGATCTTTGTGAGTTCGAGGCCAACCTGGTCTACAAGAGCTAGTTCCAGGAGAGGCTCCAAAGCTACAGAGAAACCCTGTCTTGAAAAACAAAAAATAAACAAACAAACAAACAAAAAAACCTGAAGAATTCACTTCTGGAATTTTTCATGTAATATTTTCAAATAATGGGTACCTGGAAAACTGAGCATTATACTTCCTGTGAGAGAGTCTGTCTGATCTAAGTTTGAAAGGGGGTTTCTAGCCTTCACAAAGGAAAGGTTTCAAACATTTATACAGTACTGGAAAATTAAAATCCTTATTTTTACTTTTTTCATTTAATTTTTATTTATGTGGTGCTGGAGAATCAAACCCAGGCCTTTGGTATGCAAGGCTCTGAGCTACAGACCCAGGACTAATTTTTTGGGCATTTATGCAAACAAGTCTTGAATGTAAATTCTTGGGAGATTAAAGACAAGTTGAGGAATATATATACTTTAACATTTTGCACACGTGGCAGACAGCTCCAAGTCACTGTGGGGAAATGTCTGAGAAAAGTAACTTAAAGGAGGAAAAGGCTTACTTTGTTTAGAGGTTTTGCTTCAATACTTTTGGGGTTTTGGGCAAGGCAGAAGCATGTTGCTTGTCATGACAACCAGAAAGTGATGACAGGGAAAAGGTAAGTGTCCCAATATCACCTTCAAAATGTGCTGTCTCAAAAGGTTCTGCCACCTCCCCAAACCACCACAAGCTGGTGTCTAAGCTTTTAAAACATAAGGTCTGGCAGAACGCTTCAGACCAAATCAACAGTATATAAAGCAGAACTGCTGGGCTTCTAAACCCTGTTCTGTCTCTAGTCCTGGGCCTACATTCAGCAGTTACTGCTGTGGTCCCGTTACTTGGGGATCTAAGCTGAGGGGTACTTACTGTCCACACACTGGAGACATCACCTTAAACTCAGTCATGAGTGTTTGAAGGAGTCTTTCCCGCTTTTTATTCAATATATCACTGGTAATTTAAAATCAAGAGAATCTTTCTTGCACAATTTGTTTAATGTCATACTCAGAGAATCTCACTCATAGTATTATATAAGTCTCCTATAAATAATGTTTTATAGTTTAGATTGGCAAGAGTATTTTTACTCCCTTTTTTAAATAGGTAATTGACTTGCTTAGGTGAGTAGAACCATCAAGTTCTTAAAATCCTGAATTCTACCCTCCAAGTCTTGGTCTCAGACTTTTCTGCTACATCACATCTATTTAATCTGTGATCTAAATTCATAGACTTTAAGAGTGGTGGCATGATCTCTGGGTCACATTATCTTGTCAGGAACAAAATCTATTTTTTTCACTACCATATAAGTATACAAGCCCCAATGACAGTCAGAAACACTGATGATTAGCTTGATAGATTATTAATGCAAATGATTAGGAAAATATTTTTGTTACAGAAGCACAGCTAAGATTACAGTGCTGTAAATACTGTTTTAAAAGTAAAACTTTTCAGCTGGACGTAGTGGTGCATGCCTGTAATCTCAGCAAACAAATTTCTGTAAATTTTAGGCTAGCCTGGTTTATATGGCAAGTTAAAATCCAGCCAGGGCTGTATAGTGACATCCTGTCTTAAAATCAACCAACCAACCATCCAAACACACAAACAAGTCCTACCAAGAAATCAATTTTCAAATTAAGCCTAAAGGATAAATATATCACGTAGGACTTAAGAAAACAACTTGGTACATATTTAGAATAATACAGAAAATATAAAGGGCAGATAAGAATGTTTTTATTACCTGTGAACCCATATTACAAATTGTTCTGGGAATTGTCCCAACTGGAAAAACAAGCCTATACTGTAAAGATGTGGCTGTGTCACCAAAGCTCATGGTAAAATTTGGGTGCAATCAAAAATCATAGTAAAATTTGGTTGTCAGGACAGCAGTGTTGGAGGTTGGGCTTTTAGGAGAAACTGATGGCTGTTTGTATAAGAATGTGCAGGGATGAAATATATTGCCGGGCAGTGGTGGCTCACGCCTTTAATCCCAGCACTTGGGAGGCAGAGGCAGGCAAATCTCTGTGAGTTTGAGACCAGCCTGGTCTACAAGCGCTAGTTCCAGGACAGGCTCCAAAGCTCCAGAGAAACCCTGTCTCGAAAAACCAAAAAAAAAAAAAAAAAGAAAAAGAAAAGAAAAGAAATATAGTTCCCACAAGAGCTATTTGTTACAAGTATCTGGTTTGAAGAAGTAGCTCAGTGGTAGTGTGCTTACCTAGTCTGTGTGTTTGATGCTCAGGACCACAGAAACAACACAGACCTATGATGTGCCTTGCTTCCCTGGCCTCTCCTCTCTCTCTCTCTCTCTCTCTCTCTCTCTCTTTTTCCGAGACAGGGTTTCTCTGTAGCTTTGGAGCCTGTTCTGGAATTAGCTCTTGTAGACCAGGCTGGCCTTGAACTCAGAGAGATCCACCTGTCTCTGCCTCCCAAGTGCTGGAATTAAAGGTGTGCACCACCACCTCCCGGCTAGATTGAAGTTTTAATATAAATTCTAGTTTTGGGGTTTTTTTTTGTTTTTTTTTTCTTCATGATATTTATTGAGCTCTACATTTTTCTCTGCTCCCCTCCCTGCCACTTCCTTCCCTCCTTCAACCCTCCCCCAAGGTCCCCATGCTCCCAATTTATTCAGGATATCTTGTCTTTTTATACTTTCTACCTCCCATGTAGATTAGATCTATGTAAGTCTCTCTTAGTGTCTGAATTGTTGTCTAAGTTCTCTGGGATTGTGGTTTGTAGGCTGGTCTTCTTTGCTTTATGTATAAAAACCACTTATGAGTGAGTACATGTGATAATTGTCTTTCTGTGTCTGGGTTACCTCACTCAAAATAATGCTTTCTAGTTCCATCCATTTTCCTGCAAAATTCAAGCTGTCGTTATTTTTTTCTGCTGTGTAGTACTCCATTGTGTAAATGTACCACATTTTTTATTCATTCTTCGATCGAGGGGCATTTAGGTTGTTTCCAGTTTCTGGCTATGACAAACAAAGCTGCTATGAACATAGTTGAGCACATGTTCTTGTGGCACGATTGAGCATCCTTTGAGTATATACCCAAAAGTGGTATTACTGGGTCTGGAGGAAGGTTGTTTCCTAATTTTCTGAGAAATCGCCACACTGACATCCATAGGGGTTGTACCAGCTTGCATTCCCACCAGCAATGCAGTGCAGAAGTGTTCCCTTTTCCCCACAGCCTCTCCAGCATAAGTTGTCATCAGTGTTTTTGATCTTGGCCATTCTTACAGGTGTAAGATGGAATCTCAGAGTTGTTCTGATTTGCATTTCTCTGATGACTAAGGATGTTGAACATTTCCTTAAGTGTCTTTCAGCCATTTTAGATTCCTCTGTTGAGAGTTCTCTGTTTAGGTCTGTACTCCATATTTTTGTTGGATTATGTGTTCTTTTGATGTCCAATTTCTTGAGTTCTTTGTATATTTTGGAGATGAGACCTCTGTCTGATGTGGGGTTAGTGAAGATCTTTTCCCATTCTGTAGGCCGTCGTTTTGTCTTGTTGACCATGTCCTTTGCTTTACAGAAGCTTTTCAGTTTCAGGAGGTCCCATTTATTAATTGTTTCTCTCAGTGTCTGTGCTGCTGGGGTTCTATTTAGGAAGTGGTTCTCTGTGCCAATGCGTTCAAGTGTACTTCCCACTTTCTCTCTATAAGGTTCAGTGTGGCTGGCTTCATATTGAGGTCTTGATCCATTTGGATTTGAGTTTTGTACATGGTGATAGATATGGGTCTATTTTCATTTTTCTACATGTTGATATTCAGTTATGCCAGCACCACTTGTTGAATATGCTTTCTTTTTTCCATTTGATATTTTTTGCTTCTTTATCAAATATCAGGTGTTCAATTCTAGTTTTTATTTATTTATTTATTGATTGATTGATTGATTTATTATGTATATAGTATTCTGCCTGCATCTATGCCTGATCTCATTATAGATGGTTATGAGCCACCATGTGGTTGCTGGGAATTGAACTCAGGACCTCTGGAAGAGCAGTCAATGCTCTTAACTACTGAGCCATCTCTCTCCAGCCCCTAAATTCTAGTTTTATATCTGAATTTTATTATAGATAGAATTTACTTCACAATTAAACAATATAGTTTTGTTTTTAAAGAATTGGCCGGGCAATAGTGGCACACTCCTTTAATCCCAGTACTTGGGAGGCAAAGGCAGGTGGATCTCTGTGAGTTTGAGTTACGCCTGGTCAACAAAGCGAGTTGCAGGACAACCAAAGCTGTTACACTGAGAAACCCTGTTTTTTTGGAGGGGGAGGAAATTGAAGTCTAATTATTAGGTAATAATATAAGCAAATTACCTAAAGTTTCAGGTGCTTTTATTTTAGTTTTCATCCCTATGTACATTTAAAATATCTCTGCTTAGAATAGTTACTGTTCATAGTGCATTATGGGATACTTTTAGGTCGCAGCAACTTGGATAATAACTAAGCAATTAATGTTGGTATGGTAGGTTTAATCCAAATTAAATTTGTGATACACTGATAATTAGCTGTGGTGTTATACCCTTAATTCCTGTGCTATACAATTTGATATATGCGTGAGACATATGGCTTACAGGCTTTATAAGAAAATGTTTGCCAAATGTATAGGCAATTTCTAGAAAAATTCTCAGTATGATGTGATATATAATCTTGCACTTTGGGTTTGTTGAGGATTTAACCTATGATTAAACTGTTCTTAAACTTTTGACTGATTTAATGGGAGACCTCAGTTAAAAATGTACTATTTCCCGAGCAGATAAAAGATTATAAAATTAGCCTGGTGCGATAGTTTTAAGCCTGACATCCCAGTTCTCAAGAGACAGAAATAGGAGGATTATTTCAAATTCAAGGCCAGCCTCAACCAAAGTGAGTTTTTTAGCCTAGATGACAGTGAAAGCCTGTACGCCTCCTAGAGAAAGACAGTGACAGAGAGATCTTAAAACTACCTTAGTTTCTGGTATGCTGTAATCAAAGAATCCAATGCATATTTGCTTTGCTCAACTTTCCTATCCCATTTCTCTCATAATTTTTCACAGGAATTGCCTTGATTACAATGTATACAGCTTGTATTACATTGTCCTTATTCCAGGTCTTATTAAAGAACTTCACAACATAATTTTCTTTTGGTTGTTTGTTTTTTTTTGTTTTTGCAAGACAGGGTTTCTCTGTGTAGCCCTGGCTGTTCTGGAACTCACTCTGTAGACCAGGCTGGCCTTGAACTCTTGAGTGCTGAGATTAAAGACAGGCACCACCACCACCATCACCACCTGGGCTTCACAGTGTTAATTTAAATTTAATTAAGCAGTGAATTGTAGATGAGTATACAAAAGAGTGATTTTCTCTTTTGAAAAGATTCAGGATTTTCACTTGCTTCCAACCCAGGGGTGGGTAAGACATTATTGTATGGTAATCTCTAACCAAGAGTAGTGGAGGTCTGTTACTACTCTATGGGTAGCCATGCAAAATACATAGGCACAGAATAGCACTTATACAGGCAACTCTTTGTACAAACGGTTCTTTAAATTATGACTGCATCTCCTAAAGATTATTTCCTGCTTGGTAGTCCATTTTTTTTCTAATAACCTAAGAAACTTGGCATAGAAAGCTGCCCTCACCTCCAGGAAGTCTTTTAAATAAATAATCTTAAGATTCTTTCCTTTAGGAGGTATTGTATCCAAGCTGGATATGGTGACTCACACCTGCAGCACCAACAGTCAGGAAAGTTAAGGCAGGAAGATAGTAAGTTTGAGGCCAATCTGGACTGTATATAGTAAGACACAATCTCAAATGAATAGACAAGTAAATAAGTTCAGTTGTTCCAATCTGAAACAACTGTGTAGAAACTGGTTTGGCTGGTTACTAGGTTGAGTCCTAGTAACGTATAAGTCATAAAACAAACAATGCCCTTTGTTTCTCCGCTCCAGGTGCAGCTTCTAGTTGAGGCTGCCCATCACTTACAGAGTGTTTGCTTCATCTCCACTCCTAGAAATGCTAGTTCAGAATGTGTGAAGTGAAATCACTTCATTTTTTTTTTGTTTGTTTGTTTTAAGTTTTAGCATTGTTTCAGGTAAATCTTTTTCTAGCTATGTGCCACTGTTTGCTTACATTTTAATTGCTACTTTGCATGGAATCTAAGTTTAATTCATACTGATTTTGTGACCTTACAAAGATGAACCTAGGAGGTAGCTAGAAGAAAATTATAGTCATAATTTAGATTTTAAAAGGAACTAGTTTAGTTTAAATTCTTCTGTATTACAAAGATGAAAAAGCCAATCTGCAGGAGACAAAGGAATTTGCTAGAAGTAGTAGCAGAAGCAAATACTAAATACAAAACTCTTTTTTAAATTTATTTATTTTTATTTTATGTGCATTAGTGTTTTGCTTGCATATATGTCTGTGTGAGGGTGTTGGGGCCCCCTGGAACTGGAGTTACAGGCAGTTGTGAGCTGCCATGTGGTTGCTGGGAATTGAACTCAGGACCTGTGGAAGAACAACCAGTGCTCTTAACCGCTGAGCCATCTCTCCAGCCCCAAGATAGATACAAAACTCTTAACTTGAACTCTTTGTGCTCTAGTGTCTTAGAGCTAGTAACTCCCTAGCAATGCTGTGAAGCCACGCAGTGGTCTGGATATGGTCTCAGACATCCCAGAGTTCACTAAGGCCTTCTGAAGTTTTAAATGCAACAAACAGGAAGTGCTCATTCTTTTAAGTTTCTTGGCAGATTTTATTATTGACATTATTGTTAGAAATTATAGATATTACCCAAAAATACTTTTGTTGAGCTTTTAGTAAATATGGACAAGGGACTATCTATCTAGGTTGATACTGAAGGTTGTTGAAAGCAAACAACTTATTCATCCCATTTTTAAATAAGTAAACCTGACTTGGAGCTTTGTTTTAAAAAGAGGATACTGAGCCGGGCGGTGGTGGCGCACGCCTTTAATTCCAGCACTCGGGAGGCAGAGGCAGGCGGATCTCTGTGAGTTCGAGACCAGCCTGGTCTACAGAGCTAGTTCCAGGACAGGCTCCAAAGACACAGAGAAACCCTGTCTTGAAAAACCAAAAAAAAAAAAAAAAAAGAGGATACTGTGCCTAGACTTGGAATTCAGCCAAGTAAAGGAACAATGTATTTAAAAAGGGTGATCTTTGGTTTTTCTTTTTTAAATAAAAGCATGTAACTGTTGCTCAGTTAGATTAAGAAAAATCTAGAAACAACTCTAGAGATGTACTTTAGTGATACAATCCCCAGCATCTCAAAACAAAACAGAAAGGATGTGGATGAATGTAAAGTCCAAATTAGGTGTGACTAATCAACAGACATCAGATCATCAGCCATCAGGCTCTTTTGGTTGCTACATCTACTCCTGTTATTCTATTATATCTCCAAGGTACTTTGTGATTCTCCTTGACTTCTGGAGTTCTGTAAGGTGACCTGTCCTCTTGAATCAGCTCTCTTGAAAGGGCTTTTCTAGATAGAACCACCCTGTTCAGAAATTTCTGCTTCCATCTCATTGACCATTCCTATAAGTTGCAACTGTGCAGGTTGCTTTTTGCAGTGGATGGAAGTTTTGGGGAATGGAGAGATAGCTCAATCAGTAAATTTAAAACCAAAAGTTGAACACCCCACCCAGATAAAAAGCCAGGCCCAGTGGTTCACACTTGTATTCTCAGTGCTGGTGAGGCAAAGACAGGAACACCACCTGAGGTTGACTCTAGCATATACACAAATATATACACACATACATACACCTCTGCATTGTACACATAAATAAACACACACACCAGAAAAAGTTCATTTAGTAAGTAGGGAGAAAGAAACAATGAATGTTGGCCAGATAACTAACAGACCCTGCTGCAACTATCTCTGAGGAATAAGCTTTTAGAGATATTTTAAAAATCTATTAAATTGAGCATAAATTTAAAATATCCCCAAACTCTATCTATCGTGTGTTTGATAGATAAAAGCAACTGACCTCTTTGGTAGAATGTTCTACATTGAATTTCTCAGCAAGACTCCTTGGAAACAGCTGTTATACTTTGTATGTTTAAAATCTTGAAAAATGACTTTGGAACAACAAGGGAGAGGGAAAAAGACAATTCAGTTCAAATCCTGTTTCTGTTTGGAGACAGAATAAAAATAACTCCAGAATTAGTAGGGAGCAAGAGTACCTTAGTAGATGATATAGACTAGGCATGAACATATTAAAATACTCAAGTTGTTTAGTGTCTAAGAGGAATAAGATATATTAATGCAGTTTATGAAATGCATTGTAGCAGTGAATCACTGTAGCTCCAGATATATAAGGACTTCCCTGGGGAAAAGGATGGTTAGATGTACATTGCTTCTGCCTATGTTTCATTCATATCAATTAAAAAGAATGGTGGCTGGAGAGATAGCTGTGAAGAGTTCTTCCTGCATTTCCAGAGGGCTGGAGTTCATTTCCCAACACCCACATCTTTTTTTTTTTTTTTAAAAAAAGATTTATTTATTATGTAAACAATGGTCTGCCTGCATGCATGTGTCCCTGCAGACAGAAGTTGGCACCAGATCTTATTACTGGTGGTTGTGAGCCACCATATGGTTGCTGAGAATTGAACTCAGGACCTTTGGAAGAGCAGTCAATGCTCTTAACCACTGAGCCATCTCGCCAGCCCCCCAATATCCACATCTTATAACCACCTGTTATTCCAGCTCCATTGGATCAGATGCCCTCTTCTAGCCTCCATGGGCACCTATATACACATGGTACACCTATGCATAAATAAAAATCTTTAATTTTTGGTTTTGAGTCTAGCCTTTAACATTGAGCCATCTCTCAGCGCCCAAAATAATTCTTTTAAAAATAAAAAGATAGAGCCAGGCGGCGCACTGCTTTAGTTCCTGGCTTGGGAGGCAGAGGCAAGCGTTTCCTGTGAGTTTGAGTAGATTAATATATACATGTGTAGGGTGGAAATGCTGCTAGATGAGATAATTTTTTAAATGTTTTCAGCTAAGTATTTACTGTTCTCATGTGTCATTTACTGAATACCTTGTTTTTATAATTCACTGTAAAGAGGCATTCATTCACACGTTGCTATTTAGGTGAGAAAATCCAGCTTTTTTTTTTTTTAGCTTCACATATCTATAAATTTCAAATTTGGGGACATTGGAGGTTTTGAGATTTTTAGTTTTCTCTTTTCCTTTCATAATGCTTAACAGCAACCAAATGCTAAGTGTCTGCTGACTCCTAGCTGAGAGAAAACAAAGCCCTATAGAGATTCTGTGTGAAAAGAAAGCCAGTTGTGCTGGCTTGGGGCCAGACTGCACCTCTTTGACCTAGCCTCTTCAATCTGAATTCTCCAGGGGGCAGTAGTTGCAAACAACTCCCTTTGGCTTTAGCGGTAAGCACTGGGCGTGCTAATGAAACCAGCTAATGTAACAAGGTCTGTTAGCCTGGCTTTGAGCTCAGTGAGGCTTCCTTTGAACCTTTTATTATACTGCACTTTCAGGCATCTTTGAGAAGAATAGTTTACACTCTGAACCAATAATGGAAAGGAACCATTTTCTTTTATATAGTAGTGGAAATGCCTTTGGCACTCTGGTATTAAATAACTGCTTATTTGAACATACGGTGCAACGACTTAGCCTTTTCCACCAGTAATGGTTCCCATTGAAGCTATTATACTCAGTTTAACTTTTCCAAGAGGGACTGTGAAAGGAAATTGAAATCTCACAGATTACACTTCATATTATAGTCATTGCTAATGCAGTTGTCTTATATTTTGGTTTTTGTGTCTCCCACTCTGTACCCCATTTCCCCCTCTGTTTTCAGGTGAAGGCCTCCCACAGGTATATTACTTTGGACCATGTGGGAAGTACAATGCCATGGTGCTGGAGCTCCTTGGCCCTAGCTTGGAGGACTTATTTGACCTCTGTGACCGAACGTTTACTTTGAAGACGGTGTTAATGATAGCCATCCAGTTGGTGAGTTGATGTGCTATTCCAGAAGATAAATAGATTCCTTGTCGACATTCTTATGGGCCTTTTGCTGATGCATTCGCTATAGTGACATCTTAATTAGTTTGTATAGGCTTAATAGCATTCTAGGAGAATCTGGCAGACTTCTGAAAGGAACTATTAAAACTGCTGCTTTAGCTGGTTCCCTTGTATAATTTGGTCACAAAGACTCTTGACCAGTATGTAACATGCAAAACAACTAAGGTAAGTTATTTATCACACGACTTAGAGGGTTACAAAAGGGCTGAGCGGAGTTACAATGCATCTGCAGTTTGCTCTATTTTAAGAATTTGCACCTTGAAGTAGAACCTTTTCTGTAACTGAAGTGGAGGAATATAATTTACATTAGGGAGAAAGGGAGTGAATAGGTGGGGTTGTACACATTCAAGTAATTACTTAAGAATTTTATTTATAGGTCTTAGGCGCATAACTGTAAGGTTTTATCATGCCCTCCTTCTCTCACTGTTGAAATCTAGAAAAGATTAAAGGTACTACCCCCTGCACTAACCTTCATTCAAAATCATGTGACTGAAATGTTTAATTCTCTGATGTGTTATATACTTTAGGGCTGGCCAAGAAGCTTTGCAGCCAAATTATATACTAGTTCCAGCTTAAGCAGTTAGAATAGTCTCTTTGAGAAGTTCTTTAGACCCTCAGGAGAGGAATTCAAATGTTGGGTTTTGTTTTGTTGAGATGTTCTCACCAGCTTAGACTGGCTTTGAACTTTAGGTCCTCTTGCTTTAGCCTCCTGAGTGCTTAGGTGGATGTGTACCACTACTCCAGCCTTCAGGTACATCGTCATTCATTTGAGGTAGTGATGGTCTCACCACACCATCATCTAATAGCAATTTGGAAACACTTGAAAATGACCAAACTCTAAATATTTAAGCCTCTCTTTCTACACTAAGTAGAAATGCTTTATAGATAGAATTATTTAACGAAATTTGAGACAATGTTACAGTTGCTTATTTCAAGCTGTGGTCACTATAGCTTAAACGCTGCATGTCCTCCTTCGGCTGCCAGCCAGCCATCTGATGTCAGGTTAGCATTAATTTCACTAAGCCTCTGTTTTCTTACTTCTGCAATACCAAAATTGGGGTTAGAGAGTCCTGAGCAACTGAAGACAGAAAGTGTAGACAGGTGAGTGGCAGCTGCACCTGTCTCAGAGAGCACCTTTGCGAGTTACAATATATAAAGTAGTATCATTTTAGCTTTTCTCCTAATCTTAATAGTTATTATATATTTGTAAGTAAAAGTACTAGGGGTGGGTGTCCTGGAGATAGCAGTTAAGAGCAGTTACTACTCTTGCAGAAAACCTGAATTTGGTTCCTAGCACCCACATCAGACGATTAATATTGGTTATAACTCCAGTTCCAAGCCTCTGGCCTTGTGGACACACATAAACAACTGGTACATGTAAACTCAGGAAGGCACACATGCATACAAATAAGTAAAATAACAAAACAAACCTTAAAATGTAGTTTCGGTTTATAAATCAGTAAAGTGGAAGATAAATAAAAGACGAGTGGATTTTGTTGTTGTTCTTTTATTTTTTGGAGACAGGGTCTTACTATATACCCCTGGCTGACCTGGAACTCTCTTATGTAGACCAGGCTGGCCTTGAACTATGGAGATCCATCTGGGATTAAAGGCATGCACTAGGGGGCTGGAGAGATGGCTCAGAGGTTAAGAGCACTGGCTGTTCTTCCAGAGGTCCTGAGTTCAATTCCCAGCAACCACATGATGGATCACAACTATCTACAATGAGATCTGATGCCCTCTTCTGGCCTGCAAGCACACATGCAGGCAGAACACTGTATACATAATAAATAAAACAAATCCCTTTTTAAAGAAAAAAAAAAGAACATCTTCTCCTTTGCCAATAAATTCAAGGTATTTCCCATTTTAAATAAATGAATAAAGGCGTGCACTACCGCACCCAGCCAAGAGATGAGTTTTATTTTAATTTTAGTTTCTGAAGCCTTATGCTGAGTCAGGGACGGTGGCATATCTACAATGCCAGCTGCTTAAGAAACCCAGATAGGAAGATTGCTTAAGTTCAAAACTCAAGGCCTAGCTAGACAGCAAGTAATACAGAAATCAATGAGAAGGAAAAGGTAAAACCGAAAAAAAAATTGGGGCGTGAAATGGCTCAGCAGGTAAAGATGCTCAGCACCAAGCCTGACAACCTAAATTTAGTCCCCAGATCCATGTGGTAGAAAGAACTGACTTCTTTCTACAAGTTATCCTCTAACTGCCATACCATGCCCATGAATGAATGAATAAATGAATAAATAAATAAATGAAGCAGCATAACTTTAAAAAGGAATATTTTGGGTTAAGCATAGTAGCACATGCCTTTGATCCTAGCCTTGGGAGGCAGAGACAGGTAGAGTTCTGTGGTTCCAGGACAGCCAGAGCTACATAGTGAGAACCTGTCTCAAAAAAAAAAAAAAAAAAAAGGAGGGTCCTTCCCCCACCCCCACCCCTGCATGCTTATTTCAAGGTATTTCCATTATTTTCTTTCTTTCTTTTAGCTTTCTCGAATGGAGTATGTACACTCAAAGAATCTCATTTACCGAGATGTAAAACCAGAGAACTTCTTGATTGGCCGACAAGGCAATAAGAAAGAACATGTAATACACATAATAGATTTTGGACTGGCCAAGGAATACATTGATCCTGAAACCAAAAAACACATACCTTACAGAGAGCACAAAAGCTTAACTGGAACTGCGCGATACATGTCTATCAACACGCATCTTGGCAAAGGTGTGTTTAGAGGGGCAGGTCATGTGAACAACTTTCTTTTCCAATAGCACTTTATTGTACATTACATTGTGCATTACAACTTGTACCGTTTGTTGCATCACAAGGTAAGTGACTTTTTTGTACTTAAGAGATTGAGATGGTAAGTTAATAATGTTTCCAAATACCTTCATACTGATGGAGTCTTAATTCTTTCAACTGTTTTCTGATGCTTTGTTCCTCAGCAGTTTAAAAATTTCAGTTATTGCAGCAAGGTAGTAAGTAGTATTTGAGTGGGTTTGATAATGACAGTTGTATTTACACGTTTGACTCTATATAGGAGCAGACAAAAGGAGAATTTCTGGCTTGTGCCTGTGTTAGTGAAGAGGTTTTACTAAAGCACGTATTAGGGGGCTGAAGAAATGGCTCACCAATTAAGAACACTGACTGCTCTTACAGAAGACTAGGTTCAGTTCCCAGCACCCACATGGCAGTTCACAAATGTCTCTACCTCCAGTTTCAGGGGATCTGATACTCTCTTCTGACCTCTTTGGCACCAGGAACACACATGGTACACAGACATACATTCAGGCAAACTGTGACTTGAATAGAATGTTTAACCCAGTGGGTCATTCCATGTGGTAGTTATCCTCATTATTCTACAAGGTATGTTTTGAACATCTACTCTCTGTGATAGTAAAGTACTTCATCATCTTGATGTGCTGCCATTGCCACTAGAATTATCTCCAGAAGGGGGATAATTGTTCTTCAGGTCAAATCTTAACATGTCATAACATTTTGTTTATTCTCTCCATTTTGTAAAAAAAAAAAAAAAATCTGTGTGTGTGTGTGTTTTCTTTGTTTTTGTTTGAGACTGAGTTTCTTTGTGTAGCCCTGGCTGTTCTGGAACTTGGTTGTAGACCAGACAGACTTGCCTCAAAGTCAAAGATCTGCCTGCCTCTCTATCTGTAGGCAGACTTTTCTTTCTTGCCCACCAGTCCCAAATAACCAACACAGAAACTCAATATTAATTATAAATACTCAACCAATAGCTCAAGCTTGTTACTAGCTAACTCTTACATTTTAAATTAACCCATATTTCTTATCTACACTTTGCCATGTGCTTGTGCCTTTTCTCAATTTGGCATGCCCATCTTGCTTCTTTCTGCATCTGCTCAAAACTCCAGACTCGGCCCTTCTTCCTCCCAGTATTCTCATTTTGGTTCTCCATCCTAACCTTATCCTGTCCAGGTACTGGTCATTCAGCTTCTTTATTCCACCAGTCTCAGTGACATATATTCACACAGTATAAAAGAATATTCCACATCTGCCTCTCAAGTTTTTGGGATTAAAAGCATGTACCACCATGCCTGGCAGGCATGCTTGTAATTGGGTATGGTAGTGCACATCTTTAATCTCAACACTCTAGAGGCAAAGGCAGATGGCTCTCTATGATTTCGAGGACAGCCTCATCTGCAAAGTGAGTTCCGCTCCAGTCAGAGCTACATAGTGACACCCTTTCTCAAACAAAACTCACAAACTCTGTCGCAGGTGTCACATCAGAGAAGTTTCCATAGGAGCTCTAATGTTGCTGGTTTTGAAATGTATTATATTTTGTAAGTCGTAATGGGGGAGAAAGACCCTGGGAAATGTGTTGTCAAATAACTCAGAGAATTGCTTTTTATTTTGTAATGGAAATGAGCAAAGCCAAAGGCCTCCTAGCTGGTGTTACGATGAGCCACCTCCCACTGATTAAGAACTGATTGACACAACCCAGTTTGTGCAGTTAGAATTAGAGTGATAACAGTGGGGGCTACACATTGCTCTTTTTCTTTGAACATTTAGTCTAAAATAGGGGTGTTGTGCATTGAAAGCAAGCACATCTTTCTTATAAGCTGAAAGTGAGCCTGTACCATGTTGAAGATGTTGGTTTCTTTTTGTTTTGTTTTGTTTTTTTTTCTTTCAAGACAAGGTTTCTGTGTAGCCCTGCCCATCCTGCAACTCAGAAATTGGCCTGTCTCTACCTCACAAGTGCTGGGATTAAAGGTGTCTGCCACCGTACTGCCAAGGCCAGGCTTCTTTTTTGTTTGTTTTTTGTTTTTCTAGACAGGGTTTCTTAAAATTTTTAAGACCTAGCCAGACGGAGTGGTGGTGCATGTCTTTAATCCCAGCACTCAGGAGGCAGAGGCAAGTGAGTTTCTGTGAGTTCGAGACCAGCCTGGTCTACAGAGAAAGTTTCAGGACAGCCAGGGATACACAGAGAAACTGTGTCTTAGGGGAAAATAAAATTAAGACCTAATGATTTAGCATTGATTATTTTAAAATTTTTAGAACTCAAAAATAATTTTTCAAATTATCTAAATGACTACTTTATTTTCATATAGGAAACTGAGGCCCAAAGTAGGTGTCTTGGCTGTGTTTTCATTTTATTGGACTGAATTAATAGAAATGGTGAGCCCAGACCTAGGTTTCACACCTGACTTAGATTTGTTTTTCTATTCTTGTTCCACAGCTGTGTTTGTATCCTTCTCTGGACTTAAAAAATGAGGGGGGGGGGG